>OY757190.1:15676029-15911029 GCA_963583895.1 Melanophora roralis | reverse complement strand
TAGATTACAAAAAATGAGCGTAGAGTTCGAAGCACTATGTACACGCTCTTAAAAAAGCTTAAATTAACCAATTTAAAGACTAAATCAAAACTTAGGACGGTTTATAAACATTTTTAACAGGGTGTGTCCCCAAAAAATTATAAAATAGAATATGCCCAGACAATTAATAGAAATTAAAGTCCATAAAATAGATCAACTCTGTAAAAATTTACGAAAAAAATTTTGTGGTATGCTTTTTGCAAATTTCATTGAATATATAAATTAATGTGTCGAAATTTTTATCCTTGCTTTTTCGGTTGTCATTTTAAATTACAAAATAGTTTTATTCTAATTTCGAAAAGATAAAAAAAAAGCAAAATAATTTTCTTAACTTTTTTTTTCTTGATTTACGAAATATTTTTGCTAATTTCTTAAACACATTATACTTTCTGAAACTGATTTTACCCTAAATGTTAATCTATAGTAGCCAACACTGATTAAAACGTAATCTACTCCCACTTCCTGCCTTTAAGCAATGATTTTTTTTTTAACATTTGTCTCTTAACTTTGTCAATATTTAAAATTTTCTTTTTTTCCATCTTTATTGTTTTTGTTTAGCACTTAGTCACGGTACACCAACAATAATAACAGCAACTTAAAAGTATACATTAACTGTCAATCAGTCTTATCTCTTTACCTCTTTGTGGATGGTTCCTTATCTGTTAAAAACATTACTGTTTATTCAATCCATTTTGGAAAAGGGAAAAGAAAAATGATTTAAGATTACCTTGTTACGTGCTGGAAGCGCGTCATTTTAAAACTCCTTAAGAGATTTTAGTGTAGAAACGTTTAATCTCAGGAGCAATTATCTGGCCAAGAATTGTGCAAAATCAACAAAGCGGAAAAGGTTTTTTATTAATGTTTTAAAAATTGTTTTTCTCTTGGTAGTTTACTTTAGAGTTTTGTTTTTCTTTTAACTTATTTTATAACATTAACTTTTTCTTTTTAATTTTAATATCATTTGTTTCACTTTGCTTTAGAAGTTGGCTTGTAAATTATTGTTTTAAAATTTTTTAATATTTTTCTTTTAAAATAGTTTTTATTTATTTATTTTGTTTTTGCTTAAGGGCAATACAAAGATTAAATACTTAAGTACTTTTTGATTTTTTATTTCAAATTTAATTTTTTTAATTTCAAATCTTTTATTTTGTTCACTTTGTATATTTGAAAATAATAACAACCGCAACAACTCCTTAAAAAAGCACTTCTTATCTCAATAGTGAAGCAGTGCAATGGAAAAGCATTGCCAACTCAATGGAAAAAACCGCACTTGGTTATCAAAAATCTTCCCCAAGGGCCCATGGTACGACCAGAAGTGTCATAATGTTACTGAAAAATGCAGCATACAAAGCAACACTTTAATCAGTAGCAACACGTCTTACAAAGAAAATGTATCGGGGGAAAAGGAGAATAGAGAAATGGAAAGGCATGGGTGTGAGTTTATCAAGCGGTTTGAGCAGAAGTTGAGATGAAGTGCAAAAACTCTATCAAAGACTAGAACTCCAAACTGAAGGCTTTTGAATTGGCACATTTGCAATGATGAAAAAGGTAATCTGGTAACTGACACTATCTGTGTGCTGAGGATTTGGAAAACTCATTTTAACGCCTCTTAGTATATACACGAAACAACCATTAATATAACACAGAACTAATCCAAGAAGACGGGGTTGAAAGCATTCCTCCTAGCTAGAATGAGGTTGAAATAGCAGTTATTCGGCTTTGGGATAAAAAGGCAGCAGGAGCTGACGGGTTACCATCTAAATTGCTTAAGACCGGATTGGACACACTAATAAGGCGTATCATCAGTTTGTTTGTACAATCTGGCTAAGGAAACGAAAACCCGAGGATAGTGTTTTATGTCCTGTGCACAAAAAAAGGAGACAAGATAGCATGTGCCAACCAGTGAGAATTAAGCCTGCTTCCCAAGATACTATCCGATTTATTGTCTAAAAGATTTAAATTAAAAGTCGAAGGGATAATTAGGCCAATACCAATATGGCTTTAGACCTGAAAATCCACCATCCACCAGATATGCACATTTCGTCAAATCTTTTAAAAGACACAAAAAAGACAGATCACATATACCATTTATTTGTCGACCACAAGGCTACTTTCGCCAGCCGGATAAGGTCAAAGGTCTTTCCAGCTATATCTGAGCTTAGTATCCTTGCACAATTGAAACGACTCTGCAGGATGATCTAAATTGATACGCAATCCTAAGTAAAGATATGCGGAAATATCTCTGAGTCTTTCACTACCAAACAAAGTTTTTGAAAAGGATATTTTTAACATCATGCTAGAAAAGGTTATACATTTTGCAAATGTGAACGAAAAATCTACACTAACGCAGACGATATCGACATAATGAGGCGAACACCAATTTCTTCCTTTGAAAAAGTCGAAAAAAAGTTTTCCAAAATGGGTAAATGGGTAATGGCAGTTAATGCAGAGAAAACTAAGTTGATGGTATCAACCCACAAGACGTCCAGTAGACTTGGGCAAATAGTGGAAATAAAAAACTACAACTTTGAAATAGTCAACAATTATACCCACCGCCAAAAACAAAGCAAACAACATCAATTTTGATATGAAAAGAAGAAAAATAGATGTTCTCTTGACTCAATGAGCAGTTTGAAAGCAAAGCCACCTCCCTACAGACCAAAATCACTCTCTAAAAGACACTGATACTACCCGTGCTTATACATGGTTTTGGAGCTTGGGTTCTTGCAAAAGCAGATGAGACAGAGTGTCGAAGATTAACGTGGATGCCTGCCGCACTGGCCCAATCCCACGGTGCCCTCGAACACAAAGTGAAAACAATGCGTCCACCAACGCCCCCATGGATGATATTTTGCCAACATGGCAAATTATCACCCATGGGTACCAATTCGAAGACATACATTTGGGTATGCCTTCCCCCTTGGTGAGGAGCGGAGCCCATCTAAAACTCCTACCGTTCTATGGGTCACGGCACCCGGTTGCAATGCAACTCCACATCGAGCAGAAGCTCTCCCCGCGATTTGGGTTTAAACCACAACCACCACGTTGCTCCCCGAAGGGGCCTCAACCATTGTCAGGCTAGAACCGAGGTTCTAGGGGCTCCTGACACCCGTGGTACCAGATTTAGAATGACAAGCTTCTGGTCAGGCCTCGTAGCCAAGGTCAAGCCAAGGCTACTTCCAGTTGAACTCCAAACAGTTCAGGGACTGGTAACCCCTCGTAGCCGAAACTACTTCCAGTTTTGACTCAAAAGTCCGGGACTGGTCACCCCAAAGCAGATGAGACAGTGCTTAGAGTGTTGGAGAGGAAATTTCTTAAAAAAACCTATGGTCCAGTCTTTGTAGATGAAGAATACTGGTATTGTATAAGCCGCGGGCTTCATGAGCTATTTGCCGACAAAATTCAAAATTCTTCGTTTACGGTGGCCAAATTATGTTGTGAGAAATAATAAAGATGATCCAGCGAGGAAGTCATTTGAAAGCAAATTTGGTGATGGACCACGCAGAAAGAGAAGAACGAGTTCCTAATAGAAGAATCAAGTGGAGAAAAACTTAAGAAAAAACGCAGAAAATCGAATAGCGTAGCGAGTAGCGTATGTTCGGCTTATGGAACAAACGTTCTGTAACAGCCATCTAAGTAAGACATAAACGAAGTTAGGACACTTAATTATTTAAACCCTTTTTTAATCGCTTACACAAATATTTTAAAATCTAATTACAAAAGGTAAGTTTGAATCCATCTCCAATTTTACCAACGCGACTATTCTGTTGCCTATTTGTAAGCATAATCCAAAAAATTTAAGTTAATTTGCAGAAAACAGTTATTGACTAATTGGCATTACAGCTTCTAAATATTAAATTTTCACCAAATTTTGACTTTAAAAAGTTACTAGTTGCAACTAAGCGCCACTTTACCAAGATTATTATTAATACGAGCATTTTTAAATAAAGAACCATATATCAGGGTCGCCACTTAACAAACTTATTTTATAATTGTGCTTATTATACAAATAAATTTTTTTAAATAAAGTTTAAACACAATCGCTTTAAATGCATTAAAATACATAAATGCTTGAGCCTAACTTTATTTTGTCATCAAGATTTCCTACTTTTCCATTTTATTTCTTTGCAAAACTTTGGCGCAATGCTGCTTACTCTTTACTCTATTTATATGGAAAAAAAAGGAAAATCTTAATGTGTTCATGCATTCTTAAATAAATCTTCTACTTTGGGCTTATATATTTCGTTTGAAAATCTTTATTATTCCATTTGTTGTACTTTAGTTCCTATTATGTGCATGTGTTTGCATTAATGTATGTCTGTCTATAAGGACTATAATTTATATATTATTTTGTGCCCTACTTTCAAGCACATTTTCACATAAGCACACACACACACAAACACACACACATATATATCATATAAATACATTTACATGAAGATTAACTATTTTGTAAAAAAGTACAAAATTTTGTTTAGTTCAGTTTTCTGCCTTTAGTTTGAAGCCGCAAAATTCTTTTACAGACACACACAAATATGCATATAATGTGTTCGAATGTCTGGAAATAAGAGTTATTTAGTAATATCCTTTATAGCAGTTGTTAAAATGTTAAATGCAATAAACGATTCTTTTTTTTTTTCTTAAAATGCTAAAAACCTGGTAGTTTAGTTTTAGTTTTTGTTTAATTTTTGATTTGGTAAAAAACAACTAACTTTAAGGACAATTCCATCTTTTAAAAAGTTTTTTTTGTACAATTATATTAACAACTTCCATCTAGAGTTGAATGTTTGTTTTCTTCGTTTTTATGTTATAGATAGAAAGGGTGCCAATACGTGCATTTAAATTTATTCAGAATCTGAACTAAAAATGTCAGTTAATGGGAAGGGTATGCTGCTCTTGGAGAGGCGTCTGGTTAGTTATCTAACAGCACTACGGACTAAAAACAAACCAAGTAATCTTTACTTAAATCAAGCCATAGTTGTAGTTTTTTTTTTTATTTATACATATAGTAATTCTCATTTTTTTAATGAGGTTATTATATAAAGACACAAAATATTCATGAGTTTTTTAAGAATTTGGGTTGAAGTCTACTGATGAGTTGGTGTAAGAACCAACGAAATGCATATAGACAAACTTAACCAACAACAAACCCTATAAATAAACAAGAAAATTGGGATTTAATCCTAAATAATTTTTGAAAAGTGTTACATATATAATATTAATTATTTTAAAAAAAAAATTCTACAGCGGGGGTTAAACCTAAAGCTTTTCGAATTTCAAGACCGGTGCACCACTATCTAGGCCACCGAAACACTTTGTTTTTTAAATGCTAAAATATAATTTGTGCGTATCCCGAACAACAGCTTAAAAAAATTATGTTGCATATCTTACAGGGATGAAGAAAACAACAACAAATCAAATGAAGTTTACAACAACAACGAGTTTTTTGTGTTTAAATTTTTCAAGTAACCCCCACTGGCTTGATTTAAGAAAATCTAAGTACGAATCGTACTTAAAAATTTCAAGTACAATTTTTTAATGAATTCAGATATACAATTCTTTATTTAGACCATGTCTTTTCTTTCGGTGTAGTACTGGGATTGGGTGCAGCAGACTAAGCATTACTTATCCTGAAGCAAAAATGATAACCGAAACGACATTAGGTCCTTTTCTTTTCTTAGGAGCGGAAATATCTAAGGATTCTTTGTAATGCAAAAGTGCTCAAGTAAATTAAATTATAATTATAATGATGTTTCAATCGAGGGTTGCAGGTTCTTGGAGACCAGTAACGGCAGTTTTGCTTATTGACGTGGCGTTTTAAAAGAAAATGAGCCTTGTCGCTCCAAAATATTTGATTTTGAAAACGCTCCAATATCGTTTTACAAAAATTGTTCTTTCAGTTCTTCACAATCTATATTTTAAAAGGATAGAACTTTAGGTCCTTTTTAAAATTTTATCAATAATAGCTCTTGGAAGTCCCAGTGAGGCTACTCTTTTCTGTACTAAAAGGTGTTAATTTTCACGTAAACTGCTTTCAATTAGTTCAATGATTTCGGGATTCCTTGAGGATCGACTGGGCCCTAGCAGTGGGATCTTAATACCCATAGCGATTGCGCGGAATCTCTGCGCCCACGAACGAATTAAACATACACTCGGTACATCACTTATTCGCCGAATACCGAACTTTGCACAAAATTGTTGACGAGCAATTAAGTAGGAATAATTACCCTTAAAAAGTTTCTTCATAGCGAACATGCGATGTTCTCTCGTCTACTGCAACATTATGACTAAGAAATTTGCACAAACGGGGAAACGAACGGCGCCACCCTCTTTCCCCACCGTTTATTTCTTTTTGAAATTATCGTATTTAAAAATTTTAACTTGCCATTACTTAGACGCTCTATACTTGCCTTAATAGCGGCAGTTTCATCAATGTATAGTAACGGAAATCTTTTTTATAGCTGGCACACCTATACTATGGATGTAAAAGTTTTGAAAAGTTGTTATTAAAATTAATATGATATGTTTGTAGTAATCATTAATTTGATCTTAGGTAGCCAAAATCTTGATTGTGGCTTACCATACATATGTATGTATGCTGCCCAAAGATAGCGACACCCATATTCTTGAAGCAACCTATTCTTGATAGCTCACAATCAAAAAATGTGTGTGTACAGCCAAAGCAATAATTACGACAGACATATAAATACTTCAATCATTCCTATAATAATACTTTAACCAAAACATACTACAGCTCCCATTAATTTTTCCCTTGAAAACATTTTTGTGAAACATACTTACCCCTATCTCCGAGCTCGTAACAGGGTTGTCATAGAAAGTTTGAACAAATTTGCATTACAGACCCCCATTAGTTTTACTGTCCCAACATACTTAAAATACTTACCCCCTACTTACTTCTATCCCATAAGGGGGTTGCCATAAAAAATTTACAAAAATTACTTCCCCAAAGTCGGTCTTAGATAAATTGGTGTACGACCGTTACTATTTCCCCCTTCCAATCATATTCCTAAAACATACTTACCCCTTATCTAATTTGCCTAAGGGGGCTCTCACACAAAATTTGGAAAATTGTAACAAACCCCCCTCCCTACAGCTTCTAGGGTAACCGTGGATAGGTTCTTTTGTGAAGATATTTTCTCCACCTAAGGAGATTGCCATACAAAACTTAAAAAATTAGGGTAAAAGTTCCTATAACTTCCCCGTAGTTAATCTAAGAAGGTTAAAATATGACACCGATCCCTACTTAGAATTTAGAAATATTTCATAAATAAAAAAAGAATTGATAAAAGTAAAAAAAATTTCGAATTTTTAAAATTATATTATATTCCAAGCTTTTCAAAGGAAAGACCTAAACTTTCTTTTGAGCAAAAAAAAAAAATGGGCATATTTGGAAAAAAAAAATTTTTTTCTAATTATTTTATAAAAAAATAAAAAAAAAATTTTTTAATTTTAAAAATATTTTTTTCTGGAAGATTGAAAAAAAATCTATCGAAAGTATTTGGGACGAATTTTGTTAAAAGCAAAACGTAATAAACTACATGTATTAGAAAAAACACATATTTGCCGAAAACGTCAAATTTTGAACCCCTCTAACTCAGAGAGTTCTTGGCCGATCGTGTTAAAAAATTGTGCCTAATCTACTCTCTGCAAAAACTTACTTTGGTCCAAATTTCTTTCCAATCGAAAGACATCGGTTTTAAAAGTTGGGTCACTTGACATGAAATCCCCCATATGTATGTATGTGTGCATGTGCAAATAAAAATACTTCCATGTATATATTATGTTTAAATGAAATCTAGCACTTTAACATATTATAAATAGCTGCATAAAATTGTTCAAATCTCAAAACATACCCAATTTAAACGATTTTTTATTGCATGTTTGATTTAAGGGAAGATCTAAGCAATCAATCTAATCATTACAAATTTAATGAAGTTCTTTGAAGGTTACGATTCTTTAATTTTTTTCCTTGGATGCCAGCGAAATATTTTTATTTTTTAGTGACATAAAAAATAAATAATTTTAAATTACAAAGGACCTTGCAAGCCCGTAATCAACAAAACAATAGAAGAAAAAAGTTGTTTTATGATAAAACTAATGCACAACTATTTTAACAAAACAAATTATACCTTAAAAAATTTTAAATGGTAAGAACTTGGTTTGTCTTTGATAATGTCTGCAGCCAATGAGATTCCTACAGAAAAAAAATTTTATATATCGCTTGCTCAATTTTACAAGGTTGTATGTTATATTTTTAAGGTCTTGAGTGACAAGGTCATAATTTCTTTGAGCTTGTGTTTCTAACTAAAAACATTCAAAATTCTTTTCTGATTTAACAAGACTCACCTTATTAGTCTGCAAAACGATGTCCCCCTGTTCGTCCATCAATCCGGCTGGCCAAATGCCGATGTAAAATTTGTAATTCATCCAAAACTAAATTAATTTAGAATTGGGTACTCAAATCTGTGCTTAATATTGTCGAAAATTCTATAAATATTTAGTTATAATAAAATTCATTAATCAAATGCAAAACCTTTTATTGAGAATGAGCCTTCGTCGTTTTGTCAAAACGGGGTCATTTAGACTCTACTTGACAGTTTGCGTGTAGCGAACTACCACGAAAACCATGAGCTCCGTAGTTTTTTTAAAATTTAATCACTTTGAAAAACAGGGTGTTTTGTGGCAGATTAAAATTTTTAAACTAAAATAAAAAACATATTAATCGACACATATTAATCAGCACCAGAGCATTGAGCGATAGAATGGAACTGCGATTTTATTTTTATAAAAGTATATCATCCAGATGTTTTTCGTCAAGTTAAACACACTGTTCAAAATGTAGCCTTTTGCTCTGCGCCTCATGCTGCAGTTATTTTTTTTAATTGATCTAATTGTCATTACAACCCCTCTTTTAAATAAGCCCTATATGACGACCTCGGTGGCCATGGGATGTCATAAAGCGACTGATCAGTTTTTGGGGAAAATTTTCCTAAGCAACTTCAATGAAGCTTTGGATGTGTGCGCAGCTGACCCTCCCGTTGAAACCACGTGTGTGAAGAATACCAAAGAAGAGCTTGCAGGTTTTGGCAAAAATAATTCCGTAATCATGCGTCGACAATTCTCACTGTTAACATTCGTCGCCTGGCCTGGATAATTTAAGAAAATAATGGTCCAATTATCAAAAAAAAAATATAGGTTGCGGGTTTTTGGAGACCAATAACGGCAGTTTTGCTTGCTGACGTGGCCGTTTAAATAAAAATGAGCCTTGTTGCTCCAAAATGTGGGATTGACGTTGCAAAAACGCTTCAAAATGTTTTAAAAAAAATGTTTGCCTTAATTTAAAGTCACTTTCTTTTAGTTCTTGAACGATTTGAATTTAAAAAAGGATGGAACTCCAGATCCTATTTTAAATTTTATGAAAAATCACTCCTGTAAGTCTCAGTGTGGCTGCTTTTATATTGCAAGCTGCGTATTTTCGCGTAAACTGTTTTCAACCAGTTTAATGTTTTTGGAAGTCCTTGAAGATCGACCAGACCCTGGCCGTGGGACATTTATATCTTAAGCTGTTGCGCGAAATTTTCTCACCCGACAATGAATTAAATTTACACTCGGCTTACTACGTATTTGACGAATACCGAATTTTTAACATTTTTAAATTCCGCTCAATCAATAATCTCGACGGCGCCACTCTCCATCCGCAACGTTTGTTACTTTTTGAAATAATCGTACTTAAATATATAGATTTTCTGCCAGACACCCTGTATATATCTTCAAACAATTCTTGCTAAATTTAAGCTGATTTAAGTTTAAAAGTGCATTTTTTAAATGAAAATATGCAAAGTAAATAGTTTTTTAATATATTTTCTTGTTAATAATTTTATTTTTAAGTTTTCAATTTTAGCAAACATGAGCCGCTATTTTGATTTGTTTTGAATATGAAAGTTCTATTTAGCTCTAAAAAACTGTTTTCTATGGATACTGAAACCAAGGCTGAAGTTAAAAACATGTAACTAAATTTGTTTGAATTAAAAATTAATTTTGCTAAATTTTATATTTTATTTAGTTAATTAATTTCTAACTAACAGTTAAGCTAATCTTTGTTGCTAAATTTTGTTTGAAAATATAAAAAAAGTTAAAACTTGATTTTTTCATTATCGATGTTTTTGCACATACGACCTTGTTATATTGAGCAAGCGATATATATCAAGTGAATTGGAAGCAAATCCTCAAATATATATTTAAATTATTTTTGAGAAAAATATCATTTTTAATATATGAATATATTTTGGGTTTTTTTTTAATTTATGCTACGACTATCCACACATTATATAAAAATATTCAAACACAATCACATTTCATACAATCATACAAACTTTGTTTTGTTGTTTTTGGGCTTTGGGCGATTTTTTTGTTACACATTAGCAAATGTTTATATTTGTTCAAAGGATGAGGATTTAAATTGAGATAATATTTTTATGGGTGGGCTTTGTCATCAACATATTGTGGTAATTTTATGATGATTGACTAATTTTTGTTGTTTTTAAATCCTTTTTTCCTAATTTTCTCATTTAAAGTAAATCATTCAATCAGGAATTTTTATCAGTAAAAGGGTTTATAAAATGGAGTATTTGAAAAACACACCATAAGCACATGTATTTTTATGTTACTAAATGGGATATTTTTCATTAATTCTTTGGCCATTTAAAATTAAGGCCAAAAAATTGCAGATCAATTTTTATGATAAAATTCGAATATGAGCAATTCTATTGTAATAGGTGTCACCAAACAATTTAAATTGGATTTAAAAAAAATAAAATTTATAATTAAAAAGGCTCGAAGGAATGATATTATTTTTACGGTTAATAATAAATGCTAAAAAAAAGTATGATTTCTATAAAAAAAAATTACACCAAAAGACTGTGACTGGTGTAGTCTTATGTATTTGGGCCTAAAAAAGCTTTAGACTTAAATATTGTAAATGGTTTAAGAGGACACTCACACCTATTTTGATATAAATGATTGTGTTAAAGCTTGAGAAATTCAAAAGGTTATTTATGGTGCAGCTTTACTTTGAAACCATTACAGGACTCAGCCTACCCAAGGTTGTTTAAAGATCTGCTTCCGCTGAGTGAGGGTAGAAGTTGATTACAACAAAAATACGGGTCCCTTATTTTCGACCATGGCTAAAATACGATCAAAAAGTGTAAAGGGTTCCAAGGAAAATGCAAGAGCCTTGTATTAAGCTTTGACTAAGTAAAATACGACCAAGTAGGGCTAACAATTACAAAGAAAGTGCGAAGCACCTTGTTTTTGATAACTACAGGATATTTGTCTTAGAAATAAACGATGAAACGGAGTGCAACCGCATTTCAAGGACCTGATTTGAAATTCTGAACCAAAAGAGAATTATAAGGGGCTTAAACGTAAGTTGATTGTTTGCAATTAGATCCCACAAGATAATTGCAAGTTGCTGAGGATATCATATATTCAGCTTCCTCATACAAATTGTTTGTGACAAATATACAAGAATTTAAGCAGATTCTTCAGTATCTGATCTTTTAGAAAAAAATTAAGAAAAAAATTATTTCTTTTGTTATCCTTAATTTCATCTGCATCTTTGCATCTTTTTATACCAGCAGCTTTTTTATTAAGAAGTATTCCTAATGTTTTCTTGAGTATCACTCTTTGTAATTACCAGTCTGCCCGCTTACCTATAGAACCAATGCCTTTTTTGTCTTTCCAAGTTTTCATCACAGTTCCCAAGTAGTGTGATAGTTTTGAAAATTTATTTCTCGATGGTATTTGCCTGTTGATATCTTGGAACTCGATTAAGAGGGCATATATTACCACTATATTTCTTGAGGCTCTTAAACTATATCCACTGGTTACTACGTCTGTTATTATGTGTCGAGCGCATTACGTCATTGATGAAAACAAAGTATTTCCTTGCTTTCCCCAGTAGTAAATTCAAATGGATGTGACAATTTACCTCTTTGTAGGATTTGGCATTTAAAATTAAAGAATTGGATTAAATCGAAATAATTCAGTGGAATTCTTCGCATCTCCAGAATCATTGACCGAGAATTGTTTGGTTTGTATTTTTAATTAAAATATTTTGCGGGAATAAAATGAAGAAAAAATTAAGGAAATTTAAAAAAAAAATAATAAATATTTCTTTGATTTAATTGATCTGCTGTTGATTTAAGTATGTCTATATGAATTTCACTGGCTCTTACACCAAATCATCAGTAGACTTTTCACCAAATAATTCTATTTAATAATCTCAACTAAATTGTTGAGACAAACAAAAAAATATTCAAAACTCTTTTCAAAAACCCGTTTTTACTCATTTTTTGTTTTTGAAATTTTTTTAATTACTTATTCTTGTTTTTCCTAAAAAATTTTGTCATAAAGTTATTAAAACAAGGCTGATTTTTTCTATCTTTTCCTTTCCCCAGTTTTCCAGCTAAATTAAAAGAAAAAATATAAAACTCTTAAAATAATAAATTTGTTATAAAATCTTTCCAAACTAAATTTTACAACATTCTTTTTTAACTCTTAAGCAAAGAACATAATGAATTATTTATTACTTAACACATGTTCTTTAATTTGTTCTATTTATTGTTTGATTTTTTTCTTATAATACTTTTTCATGTTAAAAATGTCACCACACTTAACGTGACATTGTTTCTTTATAATCCCTTTTACCCTTTTAAAATCTATAAACTTAAAATCATTCTACATTTTTCGTAAACTAAAGAAATTCCCTTTAAATATGCATATTGTAAAACAAAAATTCACGTATTGTTAATACTGACCTTCCTTAAGGCTTGACTGATAATAAATATGCCTTTGAACTGAGTCAACTCCCTTATTAAATGTACAAGCATACGCACGTTATCATATTCTTTTTAACAGTTTGTGGATTTCATGTGAAAAGGTGGTGAATTTGCAGCATCTAAGCCCCAAATTTCTCTCGCTATGTTTGATGCTGTTTGCATAGTATGTACTTTTAACAGTGAAAAATCTGTTTCATTACGACTCAGTATTGTTCAAGTTCAGTTGAGCGAAAATTTTTATAGGAAAATTTATGTTAAATATAGATTAAGATGTTATCCTTTGACCTGAAAAGATTTGTAACACAAGTAGAAATGAATTTATTTTATTAATTGCTGCAGTCACCTACAACGTTTCGCTTTCCAAGGTACTTCGTAGGATCCTTATTCACGCTAGAATCTTTAAAAAATATTTTAAATTTAATAAGATTCAATTAAAAAAAGAGGCAACTAATTTAAATTTAAATAAAAAAATACAAAAAATTAATGATGAACTTCACATATAAACAAAACTTGCTATTTTAGAAAGAACCAGATACGTCTTTTCTATATTAAGCTAGCGATATAATATTTGACATTCATAACCTTATTAGGTTTAACTTTAACGTCCCTAACTATTCATATAGAATGTACAAATAGAAAATTTTGTAAGACGCGCAAAGCGGGACAGATCAACTTGAAATTTTAATGTTTCCCCACGTGCACAATGGTCTAAAATCAATTTTTTAGCATTATTTCAAAGAACAATGCAAGAGACTTCTTTTTTGTTTTAAGCAAAGGAAAAATCAAACCAAGAACGATTTATCTAGTACGAGCTTCTTACTTTAAGCTAAAAATTTTGATTTCAGCGTAAAGGGCATTAGTGCAAAAATCAAAATTCATTTTTTCAACTTACAAAGCTTTACCAAAGAAGAATAGTTTTTTATAAATTATTTCAACTTTAGGCATACTTGATATTTATTTATTATTTGAAATTTTTTTCTTTACTTGCCGTAACTAGAATTTGAACCTGGCATTCTTCGAACTGCAGCACGCTACCAAGACACTGTAAAAATATATTAAAGATCAAGTTGTTTTTCTTGACTTTTTGGAGAAATTCCAACTAGACTTAATTTAATAAAACCTTAGTACGAATCATACTCAAAGAATTTAATTACGACTTTGGATAAATTAAATTATAAAATTCATGACTTAAGAATGTATTTTTGCTTTCTGTGCAACTAATCGTAATTACAAATTTTAATAAGAGGCTTTTACTGGGTTTAAAAACAAAATTTTAACTTTATAGTCCATTAGAGATCAAAAGTTAAAACCCAAAAGTATCAAACTTACTTAAATACAGGGAGAAAATTTTGTATGTGAAAGGGTGTAATGTGAAAGCTGATGCACCAGAAAAACCTATCAAAACGTCATTATGAAAATGCAAAATGCTTATTTTTATCTCCTCCGCTGCCATTAGTGGTAATACTGAAACTATTTTAGCTTATCATTAAGAATGCACAGTAGGGTATAAAAGCAATAATTTTGAAATTCCGAATTTCTAGAAAAATAACTATACAATTGCGTATAAATAAAAACAAACCTTTTGCTTACAAAAACTTAATTTTTTAAAAACGATAATAGATGCCCTTATACTTACATTAGGAAATCTTTTTTTGATTTTAAATTTTATGATAAATCGCCTGTTTTTTTGTTAAAAAAAATATATTTTAATATATTAAAAATAAACCAAATTTTTGTTTGTTAATAAATATTTTTATTGGTTTTTACATATAAAAATTTTCTTTAAAATTAAAGTCTCTTTCTGCTTCCGCCTCCAATATTTTTTTTATTTTTTTTTCATATATTTTATTATTGAATCTTCGCTTAAGCGAACTAACAATAAGTATTCAAATCTTAAAACTAAGTTATTAATACTAGTCCAGTCAGTAGCAGACTAAAATTTAAGTTCTCACAATAAAGTTGGCTAATTTCAAAAATTTCATCTAAGAGCAATAGTACCCCTTCTTTTTAGGCGGGTGTGCTCACTATGTTGCAGGATGCTTCGAGCGAGCGGATTTGGATGTGTTTCCAACTTATTTAGATACTTGTCCACATAGTTTAGGATTTCTCTTTTTACTAGTGGAACTTCTAGATCCTTGTGGGTGTTGCTGTTTTTGACATAACACGGAGCACCAGTTATCATTCTTAGAATTTTGTTTTGACGGCGTTGAATCTTTTCTATATTGGAGGCGGAAGCAGTGCCCCATAATTGTATACCGTAGCACCAAATTGGTTTTAAAATCGAGTTGTAGAGTAGAAGTTTACAATCCAGACGTAGCACAGAGTTTCTACCAATTAGCCAGTGGATTTGAGCAGCTTTAAGTTCCATCTGAGTCAGCTTTGCATCTATATGAGGCTTTCATGTAAGGCGGCGATCTAGGTGAATACCAAGATATTTTGTCTCGGTTTGTTGAGGCACCATATGGTTGTTAATAGTGATTGGAGAGCACGTTTCTTTGCGTAAAGTAAAAGTTACGTGGGTACATTTTTGTTCATTTATTTTTATTCCCCATAACTTTGCCCATTTTTCAACTTGAGTTACGTGTTGCTGCAGTTGGTTCGAAGCCTCTTTAGGGTCTTTATGAATACTAATGAAAGCAGTATCATCAGCAAATGTCGACGTGTGTGTAAAACTATTGATTGGCATATCTGCTGTGTAAAGCAAGTACAGAACTGGACCTAGTATACTCCCTTGAGGTACACCAGCCCCTATTGGTTGAGAAGAACTTATTTGGTTTCCCTCTTTGATCATAAATTGTCGACCGGTTATGTATTTTTCCAATAGGTTGAAAATATTTGCTGGAAGGTTTAGCTTTAGTTTGTTTAACAGGCCTTCGTGCCATACTTTATCGAAAGTTTGAGAGACATCAATGAATATTGAATAAATTTAACGCCGTCAAAACAAAATACTAAAAGTGATAACTGGTGCTCCTTGGTATGTTAAAAACAGCAACATTCACAAAGATTTGCAAGTTTCACTAGTTAAATGTGAAGTCCAAACTATGTGGGCAAGTATTTAAATAAATTGGAAACACATCTAACGGCATGCACGACACAGTCGTTTAAAGAGAAGGGATACTAACGCGCAGATAAAACCTTTAGAAGTATTTTATACTTTAATTTGAAAACTTAAATTTTAGTCTGGCACTGGCTGGGTAAATTTAAATTTTTCAGCTTTAAGATTTTAACACTTATTGTTAGTTTGCCAAAGGCAAGGATTCAATAATAAAAATATGGAAAAAAGCCTTTTTTAAGTATTTTAAATATGTTGTGATATCATTCAATTTTAAAATTACATAAATCTTGAGTTTATAGTTTTGACTGGCTTTGACTTTTTTTGTAGATCCTGTTGTATCAAAAATCAAACTGGCACAATAATCACCCATGCGAATTAGCTATTTATTTAAATTTTTTTAAATCAATGCAGTAGAATTATCCAATTTGTATCTAAGTTTTTATGGGCACGGTACTTACCTACCTTCAAACCTTTAACGTAAGAGGCGTAAACTGTCCCAAAAAATTGGAGCATAAGAAGTACCTGTACTTAGATTTAACTTATTGTAGGCGTTATACCATCCCTCTTGCATAAAGTCGTAAGCACATGCAAAATTCTATGGAGATAAAGTAGTAATTGTAATAGTGGCAAACATCATTAGATTCATTTTGGAGGTAAAATAACCGTCATATGTAATTATAACTCTAATTTATTATGTTTGATGTTTTATAATTTATTTTTGATTTCTTTGGAAAACCTGTTTGAAAATTCCTATTTCCATACTGTCCCACTGAGTATAGCAAATCTTAGTTAAGCAATAGTTTAAACAAATAACATGGCAAATGTGCGTGCTTACGCTTATTTTAATTTTCGAAAATAAAATTTTATTTTCAAACTAACAGGTGATTTTTAAGCATACAGATGTGCAAACATATGGATGCAGTTACAACTGTGTATATATTTTGTATTTATATTTAATTAAAATAACACAAATAGTAGAAAGTAACGCAAACGAAAACTTATGAAAGCTTAACCACAGCATTTAGAACATATTCGTAGAATTACACAAATTTGCAGCAAAACCTTTTAATTAAAATATTTAAAAGTTTGAAGGTAAATGTCATTACAAAGTCCTTTGATATACATACTTCAAAAAAAGGTCACTTGCTTTTAATAAAATCCTTGAATAAATGGAGTATGAAAAGAAAAGTAAGGTATGTATAATATACATAAATAAATATCTGCATACTTACGTACATATGTATTCTGAAATAGTGCAGATGCTATTTGTTCCTTTACGTATGAGCAATATTTATTTTTTATATTAAATAAATATTAATCATACGTTGATGTGGCAAAAAAAACTTTTTTTCAAATCATTTCTTTCCAGATATTTGCTTTGGTTACAAGCCTTTCCCGTAAGCACATATGTACTTTTTGCATTTAATAATTGTATCTTTTGAAATTTTTAAATGTCTTATTCTTTGTTATTTTGTGTTGAAATATTTTGAATTGTTTAAGAAAAATATTTACCCTTTAATACGCTGATGAGGCAAAATCCTTTGATTTATGTTTATAATTTTTTTTCCATCTCTTACTTATTTTAACTATATTTTTTTGCTGTTTTATTGTTGTACTGTTTCCTTTTGCTTCTTTTTGATGGAAAGCGCTTATGTAGTTTTTATTACTTTTGTATTGCCTGAAAAAATATGTGGAATTTATTAATTTTTTTTTTCAATTCTAAGGCCTTTCTAAGCATTCCGAAGAGTTGAGCCCAGAGTAATACACTTACATGCGAGCATTTTTTTTCTTTTCTTTTAATATTCTTTTAGTATGTGTGTATTAAGAATATTTTGTTTGATTTTACAATCACATACATGTGATCTCTTTTATTTTACAATCACACACATATGATCTTCTATATGCGCAATAACTTTGTTGAACACACAAACAAAGTTGTACAGTGGCTTGTGAAATACTTTTTGTGCATCACTAAATAAAACTTCTGATGATGGGCTTCAAATCAATTAAAGATAGTTTTTTTAAAAAATGTACCACTGCAATTTAATTTAAATTCTTTATTTCTTTTGAAAAAGACTTAAGTCATATGAAGTATTTCTCTTGCTCTAGACTTTTAAAAATTTTCATTAACTCTCTATTTGTTATCAGTTCACTGAATTTCATATTGGTTTAAGTCAAAGGAAATATGTTCTTAATAAGCTACAAAAGGATAATATCCAATTCGTCTGTTATAGTGCATAGAATTTTTATTTAATTTCTTCTCTACCCATAAAGTTTATAAAAAAATTTGCCGTCTTTTGACTTAAACTCTCAAGGATATGTTTGAATGTATGTGTGTGTTTGTTTGTGTTTGGGAGTAGTAGTTGCATGTGATGTCTCATTTTCACATGCTTGTCACTTGGTTTTATTTTAGCATTGATATCCTTTTTTTACTAACAATCACCAATACTTAGACTTTTTTTCAACAAAAGTTACCCAAATAAGTATCAGAAACATGATTTCATAATTTTTTCAATATTTTAGTGCCATTCAAAGAAATATGATGTTTCTTTAACAATATAAAAATATGAATACAACAAATCAAACGATATAAGCGACTCCGATGAAATTAAACATTTTTAAATATGTTAATGAAAAAAATAGAAATCTGTAATACTACATATCTTAGATAAAGTTGTTCTTCTTCTACTAAAAATTTTACTTTTGACATAACTTTAAAAACGAATGGTAAAACAAATTTATTAATTTCTTTCTAGAATTAATATACAAAAAATGCAAGCCACCAAGTCCTAGATTGGCTAGCTTGAATACATTTCACAAGTCTATGGGAAAAGAAGAAAGAAAAGGTCATGACTTTATTTTTGCTTTATATTTTGGACTCATAAAGAGAAAAGCTTAAAAAATAGTTATATAATAAAACAGGTCCGGTTTGTCCATATTAATGTAGGAAAAAAATACACTCACACTTTTATTATTGTTTAAATAATAATTCATCAATTTATTATATTTAATTTACTTATATTAATTATAGTTTTATAAATATAGTTTAGATTAAACATTTAAAACTCTGCTGGACAACTTCAACTTAACAACTTCTTCACAACTTGACTTCAACTTATTTAACTTCAACTTAAGACTTCAACTTTACAACTCCACAACTTCTTAACAACTCCAACTTTACTACTTAACTTCAACTATATCTCTCAGACGAAAAGTTCCGTCTATTTATACTAGAAAGTTACTCGTTCGTCTGTTGTAACTTTCTAGAACAATTCGGCCAACAATGCACTTGTCTCCTTTTCACCAACGTCATTTCTTATTTAGTCATAGCTATGTCAATAGTCAGTTCGTAACCCTACTCGTCAACATACCAGGAAACTTCTAGAAATTAATAAACGGAGATTAATCCAGACATTCCCAAACAATTCTTTCTGTTCAATTAAAATCTCATCCCACATTCGGCCACCCTGACGGGGTATTCGACTCGGATACTGGAACCCATCCCTTCATATATTCTGCCACCGTTACAGAATTTTTTGGGCCTTCAGTTTTTCCGATTTTCTCCACTTTACATCTTCCATGTTTCCTTATGGATGTTATTTTGTAAGGGCCAACGTATTTATCCTTAATGGCTACCAAATCATTAATCTTGTACTCGGTTTCAGGCTTTCGATTTTTATTAAAAGTTTTCCTATTCTCGTTATCATCAGATGACGAGAAATCATCTTCTGATATGTATTCTTTTGATTTAAACGATCCTGAAGTGTTGACTGCTTTTGTGACCGGTGATTCTTTCTTACGTTTTTTGCTTGCGGACTTGCTCTTGCCAGTGTCCTTATCATCACTGTCTTCGCATGTAGGTTTATGGACTTTTATTTCGTCTAGATATCTTTGTTTGTCCTTGGCTGCCTTTTCTTTCCATTTTGATTTACCCTTTAGTTCCTTTTTATGTTTTTTGTACTTCTTTTTATTACCGGAACCATCTGCACTAACCCTTCCGCTAGCATCTGAATCACTTTGAGCATTCGAATCATATTTCTCTGCAACATCCGAAACATCACCGGTGGCATTGAAATCTTCGTCGGTTGATTCTTCTTCCAAACCATCATCATCGCCGGAATCTTTTTCGCGAGCTTCAGTTTTTATTTCATCTACTTTAGAGAAGGTTTCCTCCTCCTTTACCTCCAGTTTAGCTTCTTTTAGCAACGCTTCTTTATGTTTTTCTTCGTGTTTAACCTGTTGCACTTTAACTTCTTCCTCAATATTAAGGGAAATATCTTCAAATTCACTCGTAAGCTCCAAAGTCTTAGTGTTTTCTTTCACAATTTCACCCTTGGTGGGGTTTTTAGACTTTGGGACAAATTTCACACCTTCTTCCGACACGACAAAATCCACAAACTGTAACAAATTATTCCCTAGAACAGCCGGATACCCTATATCCTCAGCTCGCACTACATAAAATCTTAATTTTAAGGGAATATTATCAACAACAACTGGTGCATCAAAGTAACCTTGTGTATAAAATATTGCTGCACCGGCGCCCCTCAAACGACATTGATCCAATACCAAGGCATATTTATTTCGCAGTTTTTCGTAAACGTCGCATCGAATGGTGCACATATTACAACCAGTGTCAATTAGACCATAAAATTCAATACCATTTATTTCCACTTTTTTAAACTTCATTCCAGGCTCAAAAGGTTCTTTGTCGTAAGAAAACATATTTACGTTACCACGCTCTTGCTTAACTTCAGGTTTGATGACCTTACAATCAGCTGCACGATGTCCTACGCCCTTGCATTTAAAACACCTAAATTGCTGTTCACCACAAGCCTTGGCAAGATGATCTGGACTACCACATTTAAAGCATTTCTTTTTTGGGTCACTACTACTCTTCCGCTCATTCCCTTCTACCTTCGAATTACCTAAGGGACATACTTTAGGAGCGTCTTTACCTAACGAAGGACGAGTCTTCTCGTATACTTTTATATTTTCCTTCATTTGCTCTACTGTCTTCGCCTGATATAAAATTGTTTTATTGAAACGAGAATCAGGTATGCCCTCAACAAAATAATCTAACAGGCTAGGTACATCTAGATTTATTGGTTTCCCAATCTCCATCAAAGCATATAGGTATTCACGGTAGGTTTCACTTTGGTTCTTACGGCGATTTCTTAGGAGCTTGTGAACTTCTGCAGCTGATAACGTTTCTCCAAATTCTTCAATCAGAGCATTTTTCAAAGAAACCCAGTCTCTTAATCCAGATTGACTTCTAACAAACGATCTTGCTGCTCCTTTCAAAAGTTGTTTTGCATAAATATACTTCTGTATTGAATTCCACCCAACGGTTTCAGCATTTTCTTCAAAATCTTCAACCCAGTTATTAATTTTTAGGGAATCTGTACCACAAAAGCCTGACAAACTATCTTCTATGTCTCTCAAGGTGAACATAGGACCACTAAAACGAGGTTCTTCAGCTGGGACAGCACCCAAATCCTGATATATGGAATTTGCTGATTCCGAATCTTCTCCATCGATTTGGTGACCGAAATGGTGGAGGAGCCTGTCCCGTATTACCTGTTTCCGTCCTGTTGTGTCCAACCCTAATTCCCTCAACTTATTTCGCAAAGAGTCGCAATTCATCAACAAAATACTGTCCTTGTCCATTATAATATATTAATCCAACAACAATTTTTCAAATTTAAAATATTTAAGTTAACAATAAAACAAGGTTTTAAAATAGTGCTTTGAAATAGTTTAACAACAGAAATTATTAAAAATGTATACGAATTTTTTACAAAGTAAACGTTACGTATATTAAATTAAAGTTTCTATTGTTATTGACTTTTTAAAATTTACAGCAACAAATGTATACAGGCAAATAAAATTGATGGCATCTACTTTAGATCTGCAACATTTAAAATATAAGTAGCATTCAATAAACAGAGTCCAACTTTATTAGGCAACTAAACATGCAACTTTATGTTTATCAACTTTAGCGACTTAAATTTGTAAACAACTACAACTTCTAGAAAATTGTCTGTCAACTCAACTTTACAGCCAACGCTCTGTAAACATCAACAACAACAACAAACCAACAATTTGTTTTCAACTTTACAGACAATTCCCTTTCAAAAATTCAACTTACGTATATTATTTCTCTGTTTTGCTACTCTTTTTTTTTCTATAAAAACTCAAATCATATTTAGTTAGTTCTAAATTATCAAAAAGCTTTTATAGTGCCATCAACTTTAATGAGAATTCAACTTAAAATATTAAATCCAACTTATCTATTTTCTATTCCAATTAGATTTCTTATTGGAGTCAGCAGTATTCATCTTCTTCAGCACTCGTTGATATTTTTTCTTTCAACTGTTTGCACGCCTTTTCTCCAACTAACATCTGCAGCATAGATTTTCTCGCTATGAAAGGCTTTCTCTCTTGCAACCAATTTCTCCTTAATTGTGACGATAGCGATTAAGGCTGGATTAGCCGAGCGCAACCGTACTGTAATGTATCAGCTGTTGGCTTTTGGCTTATGAGAAGCAATGCAAAAGCTTAGCGAAAAAAAACGTACTGTAACCGCAACGTACCATTCTGTATAAAATAGAATTTCCTTACGTTGTTGCGTGACATTTGTATGCCAGTGATGGGCTACTTGTTTGTTTTATAATTTGAGGGTATTTTTGCTCTTTTTCATGGTACTTTTTTTATATACTTTTATATGCGAAAGAAAGATAAAATAACCATTAGTACTTTGCGTGTTTCTTTTTTTATTTTATTTCACGCATTTTTGAAATGTTGTTTTGTGAACTATGAAGATTTAGGTATTTTCTTTGTACACTTGATAATATTGTCTATTATTTAACTTTATATAATGCTTTTTTCAGTATTGTTTTTGTCTTTTTTCGCTATACTTGCTTTACAGATAATTACCACTATAGTAATTATTTTCGCTTGAAAAAAATGCACAACTGAAGACTTTTAAGCGTCTTGCGCATACGTTTAGTACATATATTGTGTATAATAAATGTAAAATATATAAGGATTTAAATTGTATAGAAATCTATTATTAGGTATACACATATACTAAATAAACTATAATTTGGTTATTATATTTAAATTGTAGATGCTAAATAATAAATAAAACATATTTATAGCCATACATAAAAATAGACACAAAATATTCCCTAATGTCATTAGGTACTTTCTCTTCATAACGAAAACCCATTTGAAAAATTTTAATTCCCATCACTGTCTTTTAAACAGCTGTTTATTTTTCATACCAAAATCAAAAATAAACTAGTCAAATAAAATAAGTTTTTAATTAATTTATAAATTTAAAGTTTTCGTGCAAATTAAAATAAAAATGGACGACGAAAATCTAATTTTACTTGTTCAGGCAAACGAGTGCCTGTATAACAATACCTTTACTAATGCTATTTTGTTTATGAATGCAAAAACATATGTCACGTTTTTAAATATTCTATAACTGCACCAACGTGCTTACAGTACGTAACATTACAGTACGGTTGCAGCAACGCTCGGCTAACTAAGGCTTTAAAAACTCTTGCGCTTAAAAAAAATTCTTCCAGAATGATCGACGTTAAACACAATGTTTTGTTGTTGCTCTTTTACGTTTATTTATTTCACTCAGCACACACAAATGTACAAATATAAATATGTTCAACATTCAACGTTCAATTTGGGGTGATTTTTGCACAAAATCATCTAATTTCCACTGTTTGTTTTTTCCTGATTTTATTAAATTTATATGAGTTCTCTTACTTGCTCTTTTACTTTTAAAAACTTCTCTTTAAACTACAAGTTATTGTTTTTATATATCTTTAATCTGCAACGTAGTTGGGTGTGTTTGTGTGTGTTTTTAGTTATTTTCTAACAAATTGTCTCTCTTTAAATTACTGACAATTCAAACAACAGTTTTTTCACAAATTTAGTTTTAGTTTTTTCTTTTTAATAGAAAATATTTGAATAATTGTCCTTCTATTTGTGTGCACATCACTGTATATCAAACACTTTTTCTTTTTGATACAAAGTTCTTTTCAGAAGCATGAACTTAAGATTAATTTTAATATTCTTCAACTTAAAACTTTCACAAAAGACCCACAAACGGGTCCCTTTATTTGTTAAGGGGAATACGATATTTTTATAGTTTAGTTTCTCATATGTATAGTTGATGAAATAGAAACTTAGTGACTACTTCTAATGTATCCCTTTTTTCTACCTTTGGATCTTAGGTAGAAGCAGGGTGGCCAGTCACCATTATAGGCTCCTAGCTTCGCCCGCTTATCAATTAATCTGTTAGATTATGATTATACCCATCGCAATGGAATTGCCTACATTAACTCTTTTGCTCCTGTATGCCTTGCTTCCCTAATCGTAATGATATTATCTATAATATTTTTTTCCATATTGGTATAAAAAATTATATGTCTACCTACTTTTCAGCTGGTATAAATTGACTAATTTCCCCTGTTCCCCATTTTCATCATTTAATTTTTTAATTTCCAAAAAGCCCAATTAATAATAATAATCAAAAATGCTTATTATTAAAACATTTAACATTAAAGTTTTCTATAATTTCGTTTTATCCGTACAATCATAGATTTATAAGTAAGTCAGTTCTTAGAATACAAAACCCTTTAATACAAATAAAGGTAAATTAAAGCATGACTTTAAAAAACCTTAAACAAAATTAAAACCATCAACATTATTAATATTTATGCAACTACCCATTTGTTGTAACCCAGCTATCATTCTTTCGATTTATCATAATTTTACGGCAAAAGGCTGAAAGATAAAAGAGCAAATTGTGAACAAACAAAATGAACTGAAAAAAGACAAAACATTTATGTATGGATGAATGGTTGTGTCGGTAAATAAAATAGAAAATCATTATTTTGCAATATGCTTTAAAACATATCTGTCGCTTTACAAAAAAGGAGAAACATTTTTTTTATAGATAAAATAATAAAGAAGACAAAACAAATGAAAAGAAAAATAAATTTTTGATAATTTTTTTTCTTCTTTTTTTAACATTCAATTCAACTCTTTCATTTGTAAGTTGAACAAAAATTTAGTTCAACTCAGATTTACGCAACAGTGCTTTTGACAGTTATTTGGCAGACAGTTTAGAATAGAATTTAGGAAGAGATAAGCTTTTTACTCTTAAACATACTTATGAACGTTTAATTTTATTAAGTTTTAATATAATTTTTTTATATATATTTAAAAAGCAGCTAAATTTTACTTTTAAGTTAATGTTTACATAAAAAGAATTTCAGAAAAATATTTTTATAACAAAAAGAAAATACTTATTATTATACTTTTCAAGATAAATTTTGATAAAATTTAATGACTTTTTTTACAATATTTTGGGTCCTGCGATGACCATTCGTAACTGAATAATAATCATGGTGTTTATAACGTTTAATTTTTCCCGCTTTCATAAAATTTACGACATCTTTTATTTCATCTTTTACATATTATTGTAGAAAATTGTGGTAATTTGCTAAAAAATAAAATTAGGTTGGCTAGTAGTGTTGCCACAAAGAGGAAAACAAACAACTGCTACATAGAATTACATTCAAGTTTGAAAATTTTTTTGCTTTATTGAAACGTCCTTATGAATTCTGCCAATAAAAAGGTTTTACCCAAAAAAAAATTAAATAAAATTAAAAGTTTAAGTGTTAAAAAAAATAAATACTGGCAACACCAATTATTCTTAACATACAATCATGCTTATTAACATGCAGACATAAACACACAAGATAAGTCCATTAAAGAAGTTAGTGGAGTAGTTGCGGTTTTCTATTATTTTTTATATTTTCAATTTCATACAGTTTTCCTTTATTCGCATTTTTATGACACAATGACCAGAAATAAAATAAATTACCAATCAACTGTGAAAGAAATATGAGCGAAAAATAATGTCACTGCCAAAATATAACCCACTGCGTTGGACAATGTTTGAATTGGCGCTTTTAATCATGTAAGAGCTTTGCCAGGGTATGTTTTAAAGTGCATGTGTCTGGTGCTTTGTGTTGCTCTTTATTTTTACACAATTTTCATATTTGTTGATCCAAATAGTCATTTATTGACTGCAGCAAACATCCAAGACAAATGTCACTGTCATAATTTAGGGTTAAGCCGCTTCGTACATGTACGTTTTCTCATTCGCATGCATACATACTTAAGTATACAAATATTTATCATTTTTATACTCGCACTTATACTCATATATTTATAATATCAAGTTCAACTGCATTAAAGTGATAAAATAAGAAAAGTGTTATGATTTTTAACGCACATTGAGAAAATATAACTAATAAAAGTTGAATAATAAAAAACAGGAATTCAAAAATATTTATGCGAATATAAAAACTTAATGTTGGAAATAATTCGTTGATTATAGAAAAAAGAAAAACCTTTTTTTTAATTTTAAAAGAAAATAGATTTCACGCCAAAGGACTAAGAACCCAAGTCAAGCTGCCAAATACAGTTGTCTGAAGCGGCATTTTAATAAACAAGTAAGCTTTTTAATTTGTTGTTGTTATTTTTTGAAATCAAATCAAGTTGGTTTTTAAACATACATATTTTTATCGTTTTTTTAATTTTTTAATTACAAGCTATCAACATGCTTTCTCGTAAGCGCTGGCGCTCGAAGCTTGAGTTATATTTTCATCTTTTTTGGTTTACAAGTATGGTGATCATTCGTACTAATTTCATCAGTACATGTACTTCACTTTGGCTTAGTGTACTGAATAAAAATCTAAGTACGGAAATGTACTAATATTTTAGAAAAAGTACTAATTGTACTGATCAATACATTATTCCACTTTAAATGTTGTTCTTAAAAAGTAACAACCAAACTAGATATTTAACCCAGTAATTATGTCAAGGCGATAATTTCGCGACTCTTTCTTTTATCGCCCAGACAATTTTGGTTGGTTCTTGACAATGATTCCATAACACGTTAATATAACGATTGATAGATAGACCAGCAAATCTTCGTTTATGTGTTTTTGAGATCATTGGATCCAATTGTATTTAATTTTTAAATTAATACTAACAATCATATTTGAGTTTTCAACAGTCGTCGTCGTTTGAACATTCAAACGATCCTTAAAAGTATGTTATTTACCAACAATACGATTAAAAGCAAGCTGGGAATGAAAAAGCGACTTTAAATTTTGTTCAAGTTTCTTAAAAAAAAAAAAAACAAATTTAAAATATAAAAATTTTTTAAGCTGCTGTTAAATCAGAAAATATGGCACCTTTAAAAAAATTTTTTCCGCTAAAATAAATAAGGAAGGGCGCGAAATATCCCTACAATTAAATAAACAAGAAATTAGTTTGCCTTGACGGTAAAATTAAAAAACAAATCCTATTTTTTCCGAAATTCCCATTGAAAAAGAAACATTGTAGATTTATGTTAAAAGAAGAGTAAACGAACTAGTTTGTTATTGAATTAATATTAAACCCTTTTATGTGTACAGTATCCCAACTTCAGTTGCGTTACCCAACGGCAACTAGGACTTCTCGGTTGCCACATTGTTTAACATTTGTTGATTAAAACAACCAACAGTTGATCGTCAGTTAGAACCTATTATAAAATTTTGGCAACTAACAACCGAAAATACCTATGGAAAGCAGCTTCGGAAAACCGGACGAAAACCCTTCTATCTTTGGGTAAGAGGGACCTTAAGCTGATCACCGGCCTTCTGACCGGTCACTGCAGTATAAGATCGCTGAAGGCAAACTGGATGCCAAACTCGGTTGACTTCTGTCGACTATGCGAAGACGAAGAGGAGATCGAGACTGTGGAGCACCTGTTGTGTCGATGCCCGGCGATTGCTAGGAGGAGGAACCGGTACTTTGGTGTACCCTACTATGACCACCTCTCTGCGCTCGCCGACTGTGACCCAAGGGTCTAGCTAGGATTTGCGAGGGGGATGACATGGCTGGCGAGAGGTTGCAATTAATATCCGAGGCAAGACACGTGCCAAATGGACAACCGGCAACGACTCGTGACGGACACTGCCACTCTCTCACTTACTTACTTACTACTACTCTACTACTACTACTCTAACCTATGTCCTTTCTACCTATATCTTTCATGTTCATATATCTGAGCATACCTTTTCTATTTTACTCTTTCCTTTATTCTTTCTTCCTTATAGGACAATCACAATGGACAAATTGTCTCTGGGTGATGCGGTGAGCGTTTCTCACTGCATGTCCTTCTAACCTAACCTAACAACCGAACTAAAGTTGGGTTGCCATACCTAATCGGCATATAAAAGGGATTATAAAAGATATTGGAGTGATTTTATATCGTTTTTGGCTTTTTATATAAGAAACCAAGCTGGTTTCACCAAACACAAGGCGGATGTGCTTCAATTAACTAACCGAACCATTTAAAGTCGATCGTTATAACGGAAAGTAGTTCTGAAACTATAAATACCAAAAAAAACTTATTCTTAAAAGGCGAAAAATGTACTGATTTCGAACCAAGATTAATGGTCAACCTATTTATAAGTTACAATAAGTATCACATAATAATTTTTATTACGTTTTATCGCTTAGGGTCTAATATTTAAAAAAAGTACTTCCTAGGGTCTAAAATTTCCGAAAGTCACTAGGTCTGGCGTGTTTTTTATTAGAGTACAAATTTCTAAAATAATGTTTTCAACCCATCTTAGTGAATCGTAAATTATTAAAAATTCATTCCCTTAAATTAACTGTATATTGACAGCATCATACCAAGCATTCATAAGTGCCATATTGTTCAAGCGTGGCCTTTGTTCTTTTTACTTTGCGGCGAATTAATAAATGCATTAATTGTACACAAGTGCTAAATTGTGCGTCAAATACACAGACATGTAAGCTTTATATACTGTACATAAGCAAACTGGCACATGCAGACAGGAATAAGGGTTTTAAATAAGAACACACATACGCTAGTGGTGCAACTATAAAAGCAACACTTAACAATAGAAATCCTTACACGTATGCTCATGTAATGGTAGTAGTACGAATTTATTGGCACAATTTCAGAGTTCATGTCATGTAGATGTCACGTTCGTTAAACCAAAAAATGTGGTATTTCTGCGTGAAAAATAATAGTCAACACATTTTGCATACATAAAGAAAGCAAAAAAATTCTGTTATTTACTTCTGTTTTACAGAGTTTAAGCTTAAAATCTAAAAAATAAAGAGCTTACAGAGTATCGTTTGCAAAACTAAGAACAACTATTTGCTTTAAACCTAAAAATTTTTTTACTAATAAAACTATGGAAAACAGTAATCAGACTTAAATTAAATTAATCAAAAAAAGCAAAATGTTTTAACATTTTTAGCTCATTAACATCATCAAAAAGATTTTCAGACAAACGAGGGGTTTTTAAATTTATCAGCAGACTGTCCTTTCATTATAATAAGTCTTTTAATGTTTCAAGATAAACATTTTATTGGTGCACCCTGTACATTGTACAGAATACAAGCTTTATATTTTGCAATAAACTTCACGTGTGATAATAAGTGTTAATAATAAAAGTAGTAACAATTACGTCTATTATCATAGAGATTTTAAGCTCAACTTAATATAATGATAAAACTGTCAGCTAACAGATTCAATAATGTTAAACATATTTACAAAGCATATTTAGCGTTATGATTTCTATTGCAACGAGGAAAAGGTTTTTATTTGATATTTTTGTTTTTCAGAAGAGAGAAGGTTTTAAATATATTTTTTAAACATTTTGTCATCTTCTAACCAGATTTATCCCCTTAATCGGTCATCTTTAAATTAAACAAAATCGTCTTTTCATTTTTTAATAACAAATATATTTTATATTATTAGCTTTTCATATAACTAAACTCAAGCGGATAATCCAAATAAGTTGATGGAACACTTATTTATGAATCAAAAAATAAACCAAAAGGGGTAAAAAAATAATGAAACTTTTTTCATGTACTTTTGCAAATATGCAACATGCAAAAATATCATTAACACAAATTTAGATTAAGTCGAGTTAAGCACTTATTCCTTCTTGTCCCATTTTTTGAAGTACTATCTCACATAAGATTTAAATTTATTTTTAAGACTAAAGCATTTAAAACAAGTAAGAGCGCTATATTCGGCTATGCCGAATCTTATATACCCTTCACAATGGCCTTTCGAAATCCCAAACTTTTTTTTATCCATTTTTTTTACTTATCAAATATTTTTTATTTTTAAATAGGGGTCGGTGTCATTTTCTAACGCTCCACAGGTGACTACGGGGAAGCTCTAGAGGTATTTATCCTAATTTTTTCAAATTTTGTATGGCAACCCCCTTAGGGCGTGGAGATAGGGGGTTAGTATATTCTAGAAATATGTTTGGGAGAATAAACTAATGGGGGCCGGTCGTACACTTTGTTGCTCTAAGGCCAACTCTGAAGAAGTTGTGAGCATTTGCATATCATTTTTGTAAATTTTGTATGGCAACCCCCTTGGGGCGTGGAGATAAGGGGTAAGTATGTATGTTCTATGAAAATGTTTGGGAGGGGAAACTAATGGGGGTTGGGCGTACATTTTATTGCTTTAAGGCCGACTCTGAAGATATTGCGGGCATTTGCATATCATTTGTAAATTTTGTATGGCAACCTCCTTAGGGCGTAGAGATAGGGGGTAAGTATGTTCTAGGAATATGTTTGAGAGGGGAAACTAATGGGGGTCGGTCGTATACTTTGTTTCTCTAAGACCGACTCTGAAGATATTGTGGGCATTTGCATATCATTTTTGTAAATTTTGTATGACAACCCCTTTAGGGCGCGGAGATAGGGGGTAAGTATACTCTAGGAATAAGTTTAGTAAAAAAACTAATGGGGGTCTGTGATACATTTTTTTCCTCTGACGCGACTCCGGAGAAGTTGTAGCAGTTTTTACCTTATTTTTTAAAATTTTGTATGGCAACCATGTTAAGGGCTGGAGATAGAGGGTAAGTATGTTCCACAAAAGTGTTTGGATGGATAAAATAATTCGGGTCAGTCTTACATTTTACCTTTGTAGGAGAGTCCTGGAAGCCGTAGGAGCGATCTTAAAATGTTAAAATTTAGATTTGTATGGCAACCCTGTTATATGTATGAATACTAATACTAACAAAATTCTCGTTTTGGGTGTGTTTCAATAATATCAACATGACTGAATCAGTTTTTTTCTTTTTTTGTTGTTTTTTTTATTATTACATACATAAGTATATTCTTTGTTGTTGTTGTAGACTGAAAAAAGGGGGTAGTTTTGGTTTTTTGCTTATATTTCGGTCATTTATCGGGCAATTTGGCTGAATTTCAATTGCAATTTTCCCGCGACTATCCCTGACAGTTTGATACCACTTACGGGTCTATGCGATATCTGGGGGCTTCAGTAAGTTGATTTCAACCATAACACGGACAGACGGACATCGCTAAATTGCCTTCCCCATCTATAAGGATCCAGAATATATACACTTTATAGGGTCCCAAATGGATAATAAAGAAATTACAAACGGAATGACAAACTTATATATACCCTTATCACTTAAATGAAGGGTATAAAAAGATGCAATTATTTTTATATTAAAAATTTAAACATCTTTAACTTAATACTTTAATCATTATAAAGTTTTAAGGTCAACTCTGCTGAACTTTAAAATGGGTTTAAAATTTTTTTGATATCGAACGGTAACCCCACCTTATTTTAAAGATTTAATTTAATATTTGCTGGGTTTTTGTTAATCTATCAAGCTCAACTTTCATGTAAATAAACTAAATGTAACAATTGATAAATTTAACTTAACACATTACGAGTGTACTCTCCAGTAAGTTCTTAAAAACTGTTAACTTCATTCTCCCTCACAAAGAAAAATCAATCCCATTTGACTTTTCTAAAAGCCAGTAAGTCTGCAATTTTTTCAGAACTAACAGAGACCTAAAACGAGGTGAAATCTAAAACGAGGTGTTCAGTTTTCTGCTAAGCTAAACATAAAATTTTGTATTTTCCTTGCAGAAATTTTCTAAATGTTACATTCAGTTTATATAAATGAAAGTTCAGCCCAAAAGAAAAAAAAATTAAAAAAAAATAGAACATTTAGTTCGTGTATCAGATAGCTTAGTATTTTATACGCTTCGCTAAGTCAACAGCTGAACACCGCATAGCAAAATACCGAACCTGCGTTTAGGCTTAAGATTTTCGAATGTAAAACAGTGAATTTAACAAGAGGTATTCAGTCTTATTTTTTTCAAACATTACATTCAATCAAAGTAATTTTTCTGGAAACACTTAAGTACCGAACAGAGAGTGCTGACGAAAAACTAAGCGGGTTTCAAAAATTTATTCCACTAGGCAAGATTCGAAAACATATTTTTTCCAGTATAATTCTTATATAAAAGTTATTATTATAAAAATGAACCATAAAGTCGGTTTAAAAAAATTGCAAATTGTTCGTAAAACACGCTACAAAAAAAAAATCATGGAAGAAAGGAAAAATAAATAATATTTAAATTATTTACACTTCCTTTTGTGCTTTTTTAATTTATATATTTTTATATCAACAAGTTTTTAATTACCCTAACACTTAAGAATATATTTATTTAACCACAAAAATCTTAGCCTTCACTCACTTGCACAAACTCAAGCACAAATTATTTTTTTGCAAGACGGAAATTATGCAGAACTCTTAATATGATATTTTAATTTTTTTCTTAGTGCAAACAAATTTTACATAATAAATAAGGTACAGTGGGACTAAAGAGTTTTGTTTAATAACAAGTTAACAGTTTAAATAAAAAACTTTTAAATAAAGCTGCTAAGAAAAAGATAACTTTTTGATATTATGTTGCACATGTGTCACCGAAGGTGGAGGCCTTTTAAATTATTTACATATCCGGACTTGGGTGTTATATCCACTGTCTACTCTGAGGTTCTAAGGATAAGTTTCATATATGGTTTGAATATTGAAATTTTTGTCGACAGCTTATCATTCAGGCTACTATATCTAGACTCTTCATCCAATGTAAAGAGGTGTTACTTATGCTTGGTCGGTATTCCGATATTACTTAAATTTGGGTTCCTATGCGTATTTTGCTGCCACTTTGGTAATGAATGACAAACAAGCTGACTTAACGATAATCTGTTCAAAATAACTTTAATGCTAAATCAATCAAAATTCGCTTGGAATATCAGGACACGAGCAAGGTTTTCAGCTTGATGTGGACCTCTTTTAATAACAATCGTAAGATTCAACTAATAAGCCACAATTAAAAGAATTATCGATCTTGCTGTCGGTCTTTTACAAGACACTGTGTAGTAAGTAAAAACTCAGGTAGACTCAGGCTCCCTCCCGTCTTACGATCAATGCCGCAGTTGTGCGAATAGGTTTCAATTTCTCTGCAAATGTCCTGCCTTAGCTGTCAGGGGGTAGTTATATAACTAAGAGGGTTAACAAGGTCCAGATTGGGTGACCCTGTCCGAGACCTCTCGGGCCAAGTCTAGTTCAAGCTTGTATTCTAATGGACGAATGATATGGTAATGTTTAACTCTACTTGACAGCTTGCACTCAGAACAAACTACCAAGGAAATCGACGACATTTGTATGGAAGCTACTAAGAACAATGACCTAATACTGAAAAGGTTTTTTTCAAAATGTAACCTGTACTTTGAGCACAAGAATACGTGGATATTTAGTCGTACTAAAAGGGAATTTTTAATCGACCTAGGAGATGATTGTAAATCAATCAGTACGATTCGAAATGGGTATCAGACTTTAAATTTTTGGTAGTACTAAAATTCGCGAAAATGCTTTAGCGTATTGTTAACTGGTGACGGCATTTGTGTATTGGCGTGTCCACTGCTTTGTTAAGTTTCAAAAAATAAAATGTTTAGAGAATTAACAAATGAACAAGGTTATGCAACTTACCACCCGAAAATATGTTTTCTTTTTGCATAATATGAATTTTCAACATTTGCTTAACTTTTTTTATTATGTTGCTTATACTTAAGCTCTAAACCATTTTTAGTGGTTTTTTAACATTATCTTAATTGCGATTTTTAAAGATTATAACATTTTGTGGTTTTTCATTTAAGTGAAAAGTTTCTTACAAAATTCTTTTCATTAACGCCGCTACCGACATCAACGTACAAAGAATTCAAGCGAAATAAACTCCAAGATTTTTAAGCTTTTTTCCATTTTGTTCTTTTATAATGTGCTTTGAAATGCATCTTTTTAATCGCTCGACATTAATCACTTTTTAAATGCATTAAAAGTTTTTCGACATTATATAAAAATTATTCGTTGCTTTTTCCTTTTAATACGTTTATGCTTTCAGGGTTTTAATTTAGACGTTCTTCTTTTCTATTTCATAATTTTGGGCAAATGACGAGTTAAATATGTTTAATTTATCTTAAGAATATAACGCAGCAACTTTACGTTTTAAAAAATAAAAAGCATTAGAATTAATGACATCAAGATTAAAAAATTCTTAATAACAAACAGTTGAAAAAGTAATAATTTTAAAGATTGTGCCGTGATGAAACCGTAATTTAAATTTAACTTCTTGTTTATGGCGTATAAGATCGTAAAATGCAAAAAGATTAAAAATATTTATGTATGTTTCCGGTAAGAATTAAGCGAAATTCTAAATAATAACGCTTTGTACGTTTTTCCAAATAAAGCAGAAGATTATTCTTTTTTTTGGAATTAATAAATTTTTTCTTTTGCTTTTTTTGATTTCATTGAAACATTTCTTTCATGAAATAAAAACATATTTGGGACATTCCGTAAGAACTGCTTATAAGGAATCTAAATTAAAACTTTTGGTTGAATTTTAATGATTTGGTTGAAAAATAATTAAGCTGGAAGTAATGAAATACAAATAAATTATTAATATCTCTTGCTTTACATGCAAAGGATCTAAGTCCATATTTTAAAATTTTACAGGGGAGATACAAAGCAACGAAAAAATTTTTAAATTCTATAAACGCAAAATCTTATTAAACAATTAGTTATTTTTTAGGATGTGATTCACCAATTTGACACAAAGGGGTAAACAGTACTTTTTTAGGAAGTTAGAGCTTTTTCTTTGTGATAAAATGGACTTAGCGCTTCTACTCATCACTACAAAACAACAACTAGAAACCTGGTTACTGTATTTTTTTTTTAATTTTAATCAATGCACCAATATCTCAATTTATAAAAAAGTGGATTTAAAACCTCTGCATGCTAAGTTAGCGATATATTTTTAATCAAATTTTTTTTCCATAACAAAAACAAAGAAAAGCTTAAACTATAAAAATTTTTATAAAATCTTGTTATTTTTCGTTTAACTTATTGCTTTTAAGAAGTTTTTGCTTTTATTATTTTGGCTTTAGTTTATACTTTTATCTTCTTTTTAGTTAAACAAAATTATATTTTCCTTTAAAGTTCAAAAAAAACTTTCCAGGCAGAAATTTACGGTTCTAAAAGGATGGTCTAAAAATGTGGTACCACCACGACCCTGTAAACACAGACGAAACGTTAATTTTCAAACGCAATTCTAGTTCGTAAGTTTCAAATGAAATTAAGAATACTCCACACCCCATTGACAAAAGCCAGCAGTCTCCAGTCTGTGGAGCAAACAAGACACTAGAGTGCAAGAACGCTGGACAGTGACATAGAATTTTTCAAACATCTTCCTAACCTCTGGCATACCACATTACCTGCAGTCATTGCTGGTCAGTTGTCTTATTTCTTGGTCTTGAACCGCTGTCAACTAATGAATTCTTACTATCCGCCCAAAAACACTACAATGGCTACTTTGTAAAAACAGAAAAATCTTATTTTCCACTAATCTAAGATCATCATATATTCCGTAACACAAAGTGGTATTTTCCCAGACCTCCGTGGATCTGACCCCACAACAAAGTCTTTACAAATAATGTGGAACTCAAGGGGAGAGCCTACGACCACTGTTCTCTGCATAGGCAATAGGATCCTTTGCTTTGCTAGCTTGTCTGCCTCGAAAGCTGTAGATGTCAACTTGTCCCACGGCATACAGCTTACCAGTAATGTCACTGCCTGCCTGAACAATTGAAGAGCAAGTGTGGGTTGCGGAGATTGCCTAGATTGCTGCCCAATTTTTAATCTATAAATATGTTTACCTTAAAATTTTCAAGATCACACATACATATGTACCTATATCTGACTTCTAGAGTATCTGCCTGATAGGATCTGTGAAACTTTTTAGGATTCACTGGTAATCAGTTTTCGACACAACACAGAATTTCTGCACCTCTCTTTCTTGGACCCACTCGTAATAAAATCGTAGGATCTGTGGTCTGAGCAAATGCCCTCCAACTTTGCAACCTGTTTTTTCATAACCAGCTTAGTCTTAGCATTTTGTAGGCGCTCCAAAATTTTACCATACGGAATTATTTTGGTTACCCCAATCGATTTTTTTTGATTCGGATAATTTGTTTTAAATTCAACATTACATCCAGCAACGCATTATAAGTGCAGTGTTGATCGACAGATATACACAGTACTATTGCGCTCTCTCAATTTGCTCTGCTAGTGCGGTCCACCACACGAGTATTTAATAAAAATAATGCTAGCCTAGGACTTCATGTTCTGTCTAGCTTTTTCTGCATGCACTGACATGTTTTGATTTGAGTTAAAAATACGGTCTTGATACTTTGGTTATTTATTTTTCCACTAAAGTTTTACGGTAAACATTTTCGCTTCGTTTTGGGTTGGCTTCCTATGTAACTTAAAACTGTGTTGCCATATGATACTTAAATTTTTTTATTTAAAAGTTTTACCTTAAATCATCCCAAGTTGCAAGGAAAACGAGTTCTATAGTTCCTTAAGAGTTATCTTGAAGTAACAAATAATTTTAGGAAGATTTTCAGTTTCAGTTAAAAGATAAAAGCTTTAAAACATGATAAAAGCTCTAAGAGTTTAAAAATTGGACTAAAAAGTTTGTAAGAAATAGTTAAGGATGGTTCACAAATACAGTCGCTGATATTTATACCGTAAAATTTTAGGTTTTAAGATTTTAAAGTGTAAATAATTGCTTTGACGTGAAATAACTTAATTTAAAGATGGAATTGGTTGTTTTTAGAAATGTTTGGATTGGACTCCAGTTTTTTCTTTTAATTTTTTACATTATACATTTTAAAAAGTATTTTTCAGAAGGGAATTGATTTAAGAGTATAAGCGGTAGTAAAAAATGTCTAACTTTAACTTATTTAAAAGTTTCTTACATCAATAAACCTCTTACTTTCGAAATAAATTTTTTCTTTGATTAAAAAGAAACCTTTGAGTTGTAACACATTTTTTCCGTTAAAAAATATAAAAAAACAAACAAAAATTTCAAAGTGAAATGGGTACGACCCCTTTATTAGTCAACAAATTTTATTAAATGCATTTCAGTTTTAACTTGGTACCAGATTTTTTTTTAATTATCAACTTGTCACGTACTGGCGATTCCTATTCTAGAAATAAAAAGAAGTTTTAATTTCAAGCATAATATTTCTTTTAAGAATCTAAAAAAACCAAATACAAAGCTATTATTTTATAAAAAAAAACTCATGGTTGGTTTATTAATACTATTCTTCTGGATGCAGTATGAATATTAATTTTGTTCATGACCGTTACCACCAACTACACTACCACTTACATAAGTACAATTTTCAATGCTTAAAGCCAAAAAGTAGCGTTTTGGGCTGAGCAGTCAACACATTAAAAACTGTTCACGTACCACTTTAAAACTAAGGGTGCTGTTTAATGTTACTTTTTAGACATATTTTATTGTAGACATTAGAAATATATTTAAATAGTTCTTTTGATAATAAAAAAGAGTAACAAAAAGAAATAAATATATTTGGTAAAAATATTAGAAAGTTTGGTAGTTTTTAAATATTTTTTTTTTTTGTAAATGATTTAATTAGATTTTTTATTTTAAGTCAATAAAATAGAAACTCGACTTTCCTTTTTCAAATAAATTAGAATTTGTTTTACAGAATTTTAAGGTATATAACAAAAGACATAACAATTGGATCCAGTTGAAAACACTTGCAAACACCGCTTAAGTTGACAGTGCCCACATTATGGTGCACTTTAGGGAAAAGTGACTTGTGTGTTTGATTTTATTTAATAACAATGAAAATGTTTAAAAAAAAAATATAAAAAAAGCAAATAGAAGCGCTATATTTGGATATGCCGAATTTTATATCCCCTATGCATTGATCTTTTTGTATACCCAGTCTTTCGAAATAGCCGCATATATTATAATAAAATTACTTTGTGCCAGGTTTGAAGTCGACACAAATTTTAACGTCTGTATGTTCTATGATGTTTCTAGGCTCCTTTCCAACATATTTTTCTTCTAAAAAAATCGTAACAGAAATATTTTGTAGTAGGTTTTAGGTTAATAGTCTTAGCAGTTTCCGAAATATTTGGTATAAAAATTAAATAAAAATCGTTTATTGGCTGTCACTCCCCCTGGTCCTATTCAATTAATTTTTTTCCAGCATGTAGGCATTTTTGTCTAAATATTTATTAAAGGACATTTAAAGTCGATATCTGTTTTAGTTTTCAAGGTATATCATATCAAAAATTTTATAAAAACTGTTCATTAGTATAGGGCTGACTCTCGCCCTGTTCCTATTCAAAATGTTTATTTTCGAAATATTCGTATCGTACTACTTTGTTCTATGTTTAAATCCGAAAGCAGTGGCCATGGTTTCTGAGATATATAGGAACATATGCATAGGGTGACCTTTTATTTCTGATTCAAAATGAGTACACTTTTCGTTTTTTTTTTAAATTAAAAGTTTTTTGGTTTTTAAAATCTAAGAACCACTTTCGGTTATGGCAATCGACTTTAAATGACTTGCTAGGTTGATTTCAGCATCTCCGCCCTTCCGTCTTGTGTTCTTGTAACCAAAGTGCAGGTTGACTTTGTAAAAAAAATTTCCAAAAAATATTGAGTTTTTTCAAAAAGTTAACTGAAAAAAATCAATTAATTTAAACAATAAGATTTTTTATCCAAAAAGCCACAAACGATAAAAAAATCATTTTAATTCTTTTTATCTTTTTTATAATCCGTTTAAGGTGTCACTTACGTAAGGCAATCTTACTTCAGTTCGGTTGCTGGTTGCCGAAGTTATATTACAGATACCAACTGACGACTAACTGTTGCCAATTTAAATTAACAATTGTTTTACAATGTGGCAACCGAGAAGTTTTGGTGGCCGCTGGGCAACGCAACTGAAGTTGGGATGATGTACAAAGTCGACACTTGCAATGGTTTTATATTAATTCACTAACAAACGAGTTCGTTTACTGTTTTAACATAAATCTGCAATATTTATTCTCCATGTTGTATTTCGAAAAAAGTAGAATTTATTTAATAATTTTAACTTCAAAGCAAATAAATTTTTTCCTTTATTGGACTGTAAGGATATTTCGCGCTCTTTCTTGTTAGTTTTAGTAAAAATAAAAGTTTTTTAAAAGGAACCAGGGTTTTTTTAAATAAATAGTATTGATTGAATTGATAGCAGAATTGAAAACTTTTATACATCAAATTTAGCTTTTTATTACTAAGCGGCCAGACGTTCAATTTTTGCCTTTCAAGTTGCAATAAACTCACCAATTTTTACAAACATACTCAAACTTTTCGAACTTGAAAGCAACTTGGTGATCAATTTTTCCATTCAAGTCGCCTTGCAACTTTATCGTCAAGTTAACAACTAATTATAGTTATTTTTCATAAGTTTTTGTTTTTTCACATGTTTGCTTAAACAAATATTCTATCGCAATTAGCTTAATTTTCGTGTATGTTTCATATATTAACTTTTGTAAATAAATTAATGCAAATATTTTCTGTGTCACTATACCAAAATTCAGTCGCAAATAAAAAAAAAATTTAATAAAATAACAAATGTTATATATAAAAAAATTTTCGTTAAACAAATATTCTGCCGCAAAGTGAGCATTTTTCATTTTTTTTTTTTTTGACGACTCCATCTTAGTAATGAAATTAATGATCAAATTGCGTGCAGCCTACGTCACGATCATAAATTCGAATGAATTTGAAAACAATATGTCTGATCAACTTAAAAGAGAAAACTTGAACTTGTGGCCGCAGCGTTAGGGAAACTTAAACTAAATTTAAAGTCGCGTTTTTAAAACAAGAAAACACAAAAGGCGATTATAACCCAACAATTCACAAAAAAACCTACAGCTAATCGTATGGCTGGTAAACAGCAGTATTTTAGGGATCCTTTCAATGTTCAAACTACGACACCGGTTACAAAAGAAGCGTTCGCACAACAAGTGTCAAAATATTGCTGAAAAATATTTGTTGGAAAATTTAGAAAGATTGTTGCTTAATAACAATGTTCAATGATCTCAAAACCACATTAACAAAGATTTTCTTGTTTAGCAATCGTCAAAATTACTCGTAAGAGCAACATTTCAAGAGCCTAACAGCAATCGTCTAGGAGATAAAAAAAGTCGCGAAATAATCGTGCATATATTTATGTTGGTTTAATTATCTAGTTTGGTGGTAACTTAAAAAGATAAAAAAACATTTAAAATAGAATTTTATTTTGAAAAGTCAATACAATCAGTACTTTTACTAAAATATCAGGACATTTCAATACACAGATTTTTAATCAGGACTCTAAACAAAAAATCATTACATGTACTGATGAAATCAGTAGGCATGGTCACCCTATATATGCATGGATTTTATCTAAAAATTGTTTAGTTAGTGGTTAACCGATAAAGTTCTATTCCGGAAACTTGATTTCAGCAAAGGCCAACCCAGACTACTTCCAGTTGAACTCCAAATAGTTCAGAGACTGGTAACCCCTCCAAAAGAACAGACAGACAGATAGCCAGATAGCCAGACGGTTGTATTTATGTGTTTTTTTTATATTGTATTTAATTCAAAAATATTTTTAAAAGTCCATCCGCCAACAATCTAGTGCAATGCTGCAGTGTTGGCACATGATTTTTTTTTTTTTTGAAATCTTGATTTATTGGAGTACTGCTACTAAGAAAATACTTTTACCATTTAAACATTAAAAAATTTAAGTTTTGTAAAATAAATAATATATTTAGAAGCATTTAAACATTAAAAAATTTAAGTTTTGTAAAATAAATAATATATTTAGAAGCAATGTGGACTGCGGCGTAATATCGGATTTCATCATACCATGCATTAGAAAAAGATATATGATCAAAACAAAAGATGGAGTCGGACTTTTCCATCACTCGTGTATGCTGATTTTAAAAACCAACTGGATAATAATATTACTTCTTCATTTTTTTTCATTTTCTTAAGTTAAAGTTTTTATTATTTTTACATATTTTAAGACTCTATACATAAACATACATATATTTTACAAAACAATACAACAAATATTACATATAATTAAAAAGCAAAATGTTTAGTTTTAATTTTTGAATTGTTGACTCAGTCTCTATTTCTAAATGTTAGAAATATACTTAAATAAAGAAGAGGACTTTATTAAGTTTTTCTTTTTTAAATTCTTAAGCACGAATATCTTTATAATGAGGATCTTCTTTATCATTATCTAATTTGATCGAGTATTTGCCAATCAATGAACCTTCAACATCAGCCTGACCATCAGGATTGTATTGAGGACCATCACCGATTTCTTGAGTATCTTCCTTAACTACACGGTAACCGTTTTCGTCGGCTTCATAGTAGACGGTGCGCATAACGAAACCATCACTGTACGAGTACATACCGCTGACTTTGGTACCATCACGAGTTTCTTCGCGGGCAATCATGTTATCGTTGATTTTGTCTTCTACATGAGAGTTGAAAGAGTATTGAGCAGATTCGTTTTGAATGCGTTCTAATTCAGCTTTTTCTTCGGCTTCTTCTTGGGTCTTAAATGAAAAAAAAATAAATTTGAAATTTTTTAAATAAAGGAATAATAATTATTTTACATGTATTCGAATGCCAAATGTATTCAATGTGCCAAAATATATAAAAATTAAAAAAATTTATTTTTAAACTTGCTTCGGTTTTTTCAAGAATGATTTATTTAAATCGCTGTTTATCTTCTTGCAACTTTATTATGATATGCTCTTAAGTTTTACAATTTTGTATAATTGACAAGAGGCGCCAAAACTACATAAGCTGCTTAAAAAACAATTTAAGAAATGAGACGCAATTATTCAAAAAATATTGATAGCAGTGCTCAGCAGCAACTTTTTACACGAAAAAAATCACTGCAGGTGTTACACTCAAAAAATTATGTCAATAAAATTACCTAAAAATTTATATTGAAAACAAGTCGATATGAATTTTAAAAACCTCCAACATTTTTAAGCCATTGTATTCTCAGTTTTAACTTGGTTATTTTAAAATCAGACAAAGCTAAAACTTTGGATTGGAATCGAAATTTAAAAATTCGTATTGAAATTCCTATATTAAAAGCATTGACAACTCGATCGATCGAGTAGAATTTTGAATGGAATCGAATGCCGTAATTTGCCTCCTGATTGTTTCTGGTAAACTACATTTCAATGTAATAATAGAGCTCAATCTATAATATATAATGCGAAATAAAATAAGGCGGTCATTGAATTTGGATAACAATTTACATTTTAATATCTGTGATACAATTTCTTTTATCGGTTTAAAAAAGATTATTTACTCTCGCCTATTTTTCCATAACCTAGACCTGCTCGGGCTAATGGCTCAGAGCATATCCAGATCCCACAGATGGATATTTTTTTTAGTTTATACTGATAGTCAAACGTTAACAATACTAAATCTAGGAGACTCAAAATGGTAATGTTGGATGAGGATGGGACTAATAAACCCCTTAATCTAATGACATCTAAATTAAGAAAAATTTTAAGAGTACTAACGGATCACAAAAACCTACAAGCACAACTTCTTGGGAAGGGTGTTGCGAAAACAAGCATATGCAGGGCATGCATAGAGGATATCAAATGGATGTAGTATGTCCACTGCCACTATCAGCCCTTGCACATGCCAGACTAGAAAAATTTAAAGGAAATCATTCGCATCATCGACTTAATGTGAAGTCTTAGCCCCAACCCTTTTCTCTTTAAATTGTTTAACATCAGCACTTCAGAAACTCAGGGGTTTTAAAATGTGTTCGCAATGGGTACACTTTGAGATAAGCGTGAATGAGACTGGTGATGAACTACCACGAAGGGAACTTAGCACAGTTGCCAGTATGTTAAACTTTCTTTAGTTCTTCTTTTATCGTAAGAATTCTTTGGGAAGACAAAAAGGATATTATCCCGTTATTGTTGGCTTTGTAGGTGGCCACTACTTTATTACATAGAACACCTGCATTTTTTAATTACCAGCACCCAGAGGATTGCCCCAATACATGCAGTGCGTTGTTGTGGTTACAGAAAAAAGTGTAATGGAAAGAAAGATAAGATGAGTATTGTTTTTGAATATTCTACTGAAACTTTTCAATATTAAATATGGCAGGAAAAGCACTTTCAGAAAGACGTATTTTGTATACAAACTGGCGGCTAAAGAACCAATTTCTGTTGTAATGCATGGTGAAATTCACCGACAAGTCAACAATAAATTTATCTGCTCTTCTTCAAAAACGCATATCACACACAAAGCTAACAGTTTCAGGAAAAGTTCTCTTATTTGTTCAAAGCACTTTCCATTATAGTCGTTGATGACTATTTTTAGCCATTTCTTTGAGCGGTCAAGTAGATCTTAAAGAGATTTTGAGGCACCAGGCCATACTTGAAAGTTGTACTTCAGTTTACCTCCCAAACCCCTTTAATCTTAAAAAGATCAGTTGGTGTTAAACTGTTTCAACACCTTTTAAAAAAAAACCAAGCCACTTGAGCGCTTGTTTCGACACAAGAAAACCGTGTTGGTCAAGCACTAGATTTTCATGTCCAAAGCATTAAGAGCTTCCGGCTCCCCAACATTTAAATCAACCATTTATACAGATGACGCTGTGCTTTTATGTTTCAACAGATGCCATTGGGTCTAACGGGCATTAGAATCGATCATATTCGGGACCCCAAATGAAGACTAACATTAGATCGCGTTAACGTGTGTCGTTCATAGTCTACCTCATAGTCTCAATCTCCAAAGCAGTGATGATTGAAGATTCTCTGGTGTACTGGGGGAAAAAAGATGATTTGAATATATACCGTATCACTAAACTGCGCTTGTGCCATTCAGAGCAAACTGTCTAGGGTCTATTTGTTCTAAGACCTAGAGGAAATGTCATGGGTTGGTAAGACAAGTCTGCTGGCATTTTCCAAGAGAATGTAAAGCACCCTGGATTAAATTGTATCAAATAAGTTAAATTGGTTATCGTTTATTCTTGTCTGGTAAAACTCTTGGGGTCTTAGGGATTCAAAGTGTGACATAGAAGGCCTAATAAGGCATAATGTAGAAAAATAAATGGAGAATGGATGGAGCAAATCGGGTCGGTAAACATAGTAGACACAACTGCCTTTTGAAGTAAAAATTTACTATTTCTTGGCTTAATGGCGTGATCTTAGACCGACCTAGCACTTATATGGCCGAATTTTGATATTTTCTTTTTTTTTAAATTGTTTTTAAACTATTGTACATACATATGTTGATATCCGAAAAACAAGGAATATAACTTACAAAAATAAACAATATTTCAATATGGCAACATGTGTTTTAATATGTTATCCTAATTTTCTTACGCGCAGAGAAAAGAGTAGGTAAGAGAGATGGATGATCGCAAAAAGTTTTATCATTGTATGATCGTGGACTTTCGTAACAAGTGGTTAAATTATGACAACCATAGCTGTTGAGAAACTATAACTAAAGAATGGTTGTGGCCGTCATTAAAATGGTCTCCGTGATCATTCTGTATCTCCGTGACCATATTCCCGTTAACATACTTCTTTTTATTTTTTCTCTGCGTGTAGCTTATTAAAAAAATTTAGCAGCTGGCTATAAAATATAGAAAAAGCATTCTTATGAAAAATAAATTTTCTATTAAGGCAAATAACTCAAGTACTTTTTCCTACTAATAAACCATTTCTGATCAACTCCCACCCCACCTTTAAAATAATTTTTTAAAATTTATTAACAAAGATTGTTCTTCGCCTAAAACTGTCACTTAAAAAATTGAAAAATTCGTTTTAAACTTGTTTCGCAAAACTGACATCACATTATGCGACACCCTGTTTTATTACCACTTAATGATTTTTTTGTCAAATTAATATTGCATGCTTGTGGGTCTCAAGCAGAAATATTTCAAAACTGGAAAGATGCTGCTGCCTAAGAAGAAGATTACTGAGATGCTGATGCGACTGTAGTCGTTGATAATTATAATACTGATGGTGTGATAGTGATTGTTGGTTTTAGTTGTTAACCTTCAAGATAACAACCTGCATATTATGATTTGGTAATGCACATTGCATTTAGTATGTAAATTATTATTTGTAATGCAAATGCATAATAATGAAATTTCGTTATTGATTTTAATCACTTGTCAATTAAATATTTTGTTTATTTGCTCCTTTGCAAATGTAAAAATTTGTTTAAAAGAGGATGTTGCAATTCTTATATTAGAAAAAATTAAAATCCATATGTACATATGTATGTTAAAAATTCCCCCAAAAATTGTTTTTTATTTAGATTATATAATTTCTTCTTTAGTTTGGTTATACTCCTTTGTTCCTTTAGAACACACTTAATTATCTTATTTGGTGTTATTCTTTTTAAAAAACATTTGTAATGAATTGTTATTTATTTTCTTAATTTAAACTCTTAAACAACAATAGTAAAAACCTTTAATAAATATTTCACTCACAATTGGCAAAGCAATGGCGGCAGCCATTATACAAGAAATTAACACAAATTTGAACATTTTGTTATTTGCTTTAAATATAAGTTATATAGACTATTGAACTAAAAGATTGGCAGTGATGTGTACGTCTCAAGTGTACTCTCTACTATGTATTTCAACGTGCAAATATTCTTCTTATATACGCACTACCCACTAACCAAAAAAAAAACCAAATACATATTGTGATAATAAAGAAAAAAGTTGGCTGATTGCAGTTGTTAAGCTCACACAACGCCATGCTGCCGCAAAAGCCGGCTAAAAGGCAGTATTTAAAACTTATTTAAAAGAGCAGCAGCAGAGGCAGTCTTTTATTTTGAGCAGCGACAGCGCCATAAGCAGCGGAATAACCGAATTTTATATTTATTAGTTTATTTATTTGGGTTTTTCGCATTTAAAACTAAAAAATGTCAGCGGCTAACCCATCTTTTACTTTAGTGTAAAACATACACATAAATTTGTATGTATGTAAGCTCACACTCATACTACCACCAAACCTTCCATATAAATTTATGGCAAAACAAAGCAACAGTTTATTTAACAGTATATTTACATATGCATGTGTTACTTTGTTGTTGCGTTTAAACCATATTTAGACGCATTGACATGAGGTTTTTAACACACGTATTACTGCTTATGTCTCTTCTCATTAAAATTAAATATATTTAAACTTGCCATTCTGGTTTTGGTTTTAATTTGGGCGAATATATATTTTTAATAAAAAAATTATAATTTGGCAGTTTAAAAAAAAGAGGGATTTAGAATTTTTTTTTATATGCCCCTTTTAATTTTGCCTTATTTAGTAAGTTTTAATTAAAATTTTTGAAGCTTTCAAAATTAAAACTTTTTATTCTTTTCCTATAGATTAATAACTTCCTCAAACAAATAGCAAAAAAAATAATAAAACCTTTTTCATGCTCTTTCGTTCTGTCATGTTTTAAAAATTATTACATTTTTTTAAAACTTAGACGCAGAAATATTTAAGTAGCGATGTTAGTGCACTATTTGGCCACCCGAAATGCAATCGGTCCCAGCAACAGACAAATAAGAATTGGGCTTTGATAATTAAAAGTAAGGGGTATTAGAGCATAGGTCTTCACAAATTTTTACCTATTTTTTAACAAACAACAAATGATTTTTTTGTTGGGAAAAATTTTTTTTTCCTCCACTTAGTTGACTTTGTACACCAATCTGGGTCAATTGGAATTAATGTGATATTTCTAGACTTATAAACACCTAAAATGTAAAAAAAATATCCATTAATAAAAAAATACTTTTTGCCAATTTAGTTTGTTTTGTACCTCAATCTGGGTCAGTGGTGCCCAACTCCATATTTGGGGACTCATTTTCTCAAAAAGTTCAAAAAACCAAATATTAAAAAAATTAGCTTAGTGGAGAACCACTAAGTTGGATATGGGACTCTATGTGGGTCAACAGCCCTTATTTTTACATTTCTAGTGTGATAATTTCAACAAATACGAAATAGGTACTAAAAATATGGAAAAAGTACTTCTTCTCCAGCTGTTGACTTTTAATCTCAATCTGGGTCAATAGCCCTTAATATAATATTCTAGGCTCATGATTTAAAAAAAAAAAGTCAAAAATGGGAAATATGTTGTTTGGCTCCACAAGTCAAATATCGACGCCAATCTGGGTCCATTAACCCTTAATTTTATAAATATGTACATATGTGTAGGTTTAAGATATCAAAATGCAAACAAAGTACCAAAATTGTGAAAAAATATTTTTTGTCCAGTGAATTGACTTCTTAGCTTAATCGGAGTCAATAATCTTTAATTATACTTTTCTAGAATAAAAATTAATAATAAATCAAAATAAGTAAAAAAAAGTACTTTTTTCACGTATTTTTTGGTTTCATTAATTTAATATTTCTAGATTTAAAAATTAAAAAAAAAGTGCTAAAAATTTAAAAGAAAGTACTTTTTGTCAGCTTGGTTTAATTCCGTCTCCAATCTGGGACATATTCCTTAATTTCGTTTCAAAATAAAAACAAAAAGTACTTTTGTGTCAACTTCGTTAATTTCATATTTCTAGACTCTAAAAAATTTTAAAAATCACTAAAAATTTCGACTTCAATCTGGAACACAAGTTATCAATTTTTTTTTTAAAGTATTAAAAAAATTAAATACTTTTATTTAAAGTATACCCATGAAGATCCAAAATACATATAACTCTGGCACTACGAATTCTCTAAGACATTTACTTTTTATTTATTATTTACTATAACACCTCTTCGACAATTATATTAAACTTTTTGAACTTTGAACTTTAAGCTCTAAAAAACTCAGACTAGCTGGACAGTGTAATTTGGGGATTTTTTTGAAACTTAAACAATTCAAAAAGCAGGGTTTTAAAAAAAGGCAACCCTAATACTTATGGTCCATTTTGTTTTATTAATTTTTTATTTTAAGCCCGTTATAGATTGCAAAACTGTTTACGAATTCTTAGATCATTGTTTAAAGATGACGCAATTTGTTATATGTTAATGATCTGCATTTTTAGGAAAGTATAACGAAAACAAGAACTTGTTTAAATTCAAAAGGGGCGACATATTTTTTGCTAATAAAAATTGGCATAAATTAACTTATTATTAGAATTAGCTTTAAATTTTACCGTTTTAGCGATAAAAAAATTAAACTGTATCTTAATGATTTATATGACTTTTAAGACGCCTTTAATCTTAAACGCCTTCCCAATGTTTTTTAATTTAAAAACTTGACGGAAAAAGTTATTTATATAAATTTTACTTTAAATTAAATTTACAATTTGGTATAAATAAAAAAAAAATTAAAAATTTTACATTAGCAGCAATTAAGTCTGTAAAATGTAAAATTCTACTTAATGAAACTTTATTTCAAGTAAAAATAAAATTAATGAATAAATTCAAAACCAAGTCAAAAAATGCAAATAAATTCAATTATTTTCATTAAACTTTTTTATTTAAATTAAAATTTTTTTACTTACCGATCTAATAGGGATAGCGAAGCGCACTCGATTAGTCCTGGAACTTTTAAATAAATTTAAAATGTTTGCACAAAACATAAAAGTCCTATTCTCTAAAACTGGGAAGAGACAAACACTTCTGAAATTTTTTTTCAGATCTTTCTTTTGCTGATCCTACCTCCTATTGAAAAGACTATTAATTTCTGTTTTATTTTTAGTTATGTGGCTTATTTATTTAAGCTTAGAACTAATTTTAGTTATCTACTACAAGAAAATATTAATTAACATAAATTTGCTTATAAGTCCCAAAAATATAAAAAGAAATATTTTAAAGGTATAACGTGTGCAAAAACAAGAATATTTCTTTGAAGGTCGACTAAAGCTAATTTATGTTTTTTTTTATTATTATAATCTAAAATAAAAACAAGGAAGAGCGCTATATTCGGCTGTGCCGAATCTTATATACCCTTCACATTGGTCTTTAAATATACCCAGCCGAGTAATTTTGTACTGCAAATAATATAATAAAAAACCTTGTGCGAGTTTTAAAGAAAAAATAACAAAATTTTAACGTTCGTATGAATAATAAAAATAGATGAAGAAGATTTGAGGTCGAAAGTTTTAAAAGTTTTCGACATTATCCATATTTAAAGGTTAATAAAACTTATTAAATGTTCTAGTCCCGCTGCTCTTCTCCAACTTTTTTTCCAAAATGTATAAATTATTTGATTATTACTTTTTGTAGAATATTCGAAGTCGATAGCTGTAATAGTTTTCCAGAAGCGTATCGAAAATTTTATAAAAATTGTTAATTTGTATGGGAGCTACCCCTTCTTCACCCCCCATCCGAAAATTTTTTTCTTTAAAGCGTAGGCCTTGTGTTCCAATTACTTTTTGTAGAACATTTAATGTGGATATCTGTTATAAATAGTTTCCGAGATATAGCGTATCGAATATTTCATACAAATTATTAATTTGTATGGGAGCTACCCCTTTTTTTGCCCCCACTCAATAAAATTTTTCTTCAAAGCGTAGGCATTCTTGCCCAATTACTTTTTGTAGAACATTTCATTTCGATATCTTTTATAGTTTCCAAATTAAGCGTATCGAATATTTCATAAAAATTGTTAATTTGTATGAGAGCTACCCATTTTTTTGCCCCCACTCAAAAAAATTTTTCTTTAAAGCGTAGGTCTTATTGCCCAATTACTCTTTGTAGAACATTTCATTTCGATATCTGTTATAGTTTCCGAGATATAGCGTATCGAATATTTCATAAAAATTGTTAATTTGTATGGGAGCTACCCCTTTTTTTGCCCCCACTCAAAAAATTTTTTCTTTAAAGCGTGGGCATTCTTGCCCAATTTGTTTTTGTAGAACATTTTATTTCGATATCTGTTATAGTTTTCGAGATATAGCGTATCGAATATTTTATAATAATTGTCGATTTGTATGGGAGCTACCCCTAGTTTTGCCCCCACTCAAAAAATTTTTTCTTTAAAGTGTAGGTCTTTGCGTACAATTATTTTTTTTAGAACATTTTAAGTCGATAGCTGTTATAGTTTACGAGATATAGCGCATAAAATATTTCCCCAAATTTCTGCAAATGTAGAAAAAATACCCCTTCCCCTGGTCCTATCTGAAAAAATTTTTTCCATTATTTAGGTCCCTTCTTTAGGAGTATCCGTGCCAAGTTTTGTGGCAAGAGTGACTATACTTACTGAGATATATAGGGATATATGCACGGATTTTGTCCTAAAAAAAATGGGTTACTCTGGGTTTTCGCTAATATCTCAGTCAATAGTAAACCGATTTTGCTGATTTTAAATAGCAATTGTCTCCAGATTATTTCTAATAGTTTGACATCAATAACTGGTCCGTTCCTTTTTATTTGACTCCGGAAACTTGATTTCAACAGACGGACATGGCAATATCAACTTCCCTATCTATAAGGATCCAGAATATATATACTTTATGGGGTCGCAAATGAATAATAAAGAAATTACAAACGGAATGACAAAGTGATATATACCCTATCACTATGTGAAGGGTATAAAAAAACATACAAATAACTTTACCACAATTATAAATCTCTATTAGATTTTGATTTATCTGTTGATAATAATAACTGTCAAATAAGGTTTCCTGCCAAAAAAATCTTATTATTCTCTCTAAAACTGTTACAAATATAATAGTGAATTTAATGCCGAATATTTTTCTATTTACAACTTTGTTTAACAATCATAGGGTTAAAGCTGTACACTTGAAAAAACTGTACTTTTAGGTTACAAACAGAGCAACCGAAAATATGCCAAATTATATTTTTTTCTGTGCGTTGCATTAAGCTATAATTTTGTTATTGTAATGTTGTAATTTTGACAACGATATAACATCATATTTTGGCATATACTTCTTAACATTTTATTTTGTTATAAGCCCCGTTTTTAAAACTTTTTTGCATTTTTTATATTTATTTAAAAAACCTAACAAAAAATCTTTCTAATTTTCATTTTCACGTTATTATTTTAAAATTTATTTTGAATCGAACCCTATTATTTTTACCACCAGTTTCATAAATTTCGCAAAATTTTCGCATCGATTTGTCAGAGTATAGTTTTGAATATTTTGCACATAACTGCATAGATTGGAATATTTATACCCTTCACATAGTGATAAGGGTATACATATATCAGTTTGTCATTCCGTTTGTAATTTCTTTACTATCCATTTGCGATCCCATAAAGTATATATATTCTGGATCCTTATAGATAGGGAAGTTGATATTGCCATGTCCGTCTGTTGAAATCAAGTTTCCGGAGTCAAATAAAAAGGAACGGACCAGTTATTGATGTCAAACTATTAGAAATAATCTGGAGACAATTGCTATTTAAAATCAGCAAAATCGTTTCACTATTAACTGAGATATAATCGAAACCCGAAAATAACCCAAAATCTGTGCATATATCCCTATATATCTCAGCAAATATATTTACTCTTGCCACAAAACTTGGCACGGATACTCTTAAAGTAGGGACCTAAATAGTTAAAAAGTTTTTTTCAGATAGGGTCATGGGAAATGGTATTTTTCCTTCAATTGTACAAATTTGATAAAATATTTTATGTGCTATATCTCTGAAACTATAACAGAGATCGACATCAAATGCTCTACAAAATTAAATTTTACAATAAGACTTACACTTAAAAGAAAACAATTTTTGGGTGGGAGTAGAAAAAGGGGTAGCTCCTATACAAATTAACAGTTTTTATGAAATTTTCAATACGTTATATCTCGGAAACTATAACAGAAATCGAAATCCAATATTCTACAAAAAGTATTTCGACAACAAGACCTACGCTTTAAAGAAAAAATTTTTTGGGTGGGGGTAGAAGAAGGGGTAGCTCCTATACAAATTAACAATTTTTATGAAATTTTCGATACGCTATCTCGAAAACTAAACCAGCTATCGACATCAATTGTTCTACAAAAATTAATAATCAAATAATTTATACATACTGAAAAAAAGTTGGAGAGTAGCAAGGGGACTAAAACATGCCAAAAAATTAACAACTTTAATTAACCTTTTATTATAAGTAATGTCGAAAACTTTTTTAAATGTCGACCTCAAACATTCCTCATCTATTTCTGTTATCCATTTAAACGTTAAAATTTTGTACAGTTTTCTATGGACTTTAAAACTTGCTGGGTATATTAAAAGACCCATGTGAAGGGTATATAAGATTCGGCACAGCCGAATAAAGCGCTCTTACTTGTTTACTTATTTTATTTTTATTTTTTTATATTTAACTAAAAGACCCTAAAAACCCCTTCAAGTGTTTATTGTAACCTTTTGTTAGCTTTTACTTTTTTATTTAATTATTTAGTTTGAAGCGAAATTTTTTCTGTTTTTTTTTATTTGACTATTTCTAGGGCCATTTAATTAATCATTAATTAATACTATTTTGGTTTCAATCTTTTTTTGTACTGAACTTTTTGGGCACTTTAAATTCGTTATTTCCTTAACGCAGCACCATTCTTATTTTGAAGGCATATTTTCAATTTGTTGAAGTATATTTCAGACTTTTTACGGCACATTTTTTTGCGCATAAAACCCTTTTTAAGAGCATGGTTTTGGTTGCCCTGGTAATAAATATTATAACATTGTTACAATCACAAACCATGTTGCATATCAATTATGATACACTACATATTATTAACCTGTTTTTTAATTTAACACACATTTACTAAAAACGTGAATTACAAATTTAAAGAAAACGAAGGAAGCTCTTAAAGAAAATAATCAGCAACAACTTTTTGCAACATTACAGCCACTTAACAACGAAAGATGCTGCGGTCAAACCCACATTTCGATTTTGATTTCATGCTCTCGTTTTTTGAACTGGATTTAGCTCATTGGACATATTTTTGTTGTGACCAAACTTTTTTCTTCCACTCACCGGTATTGTGTAATATTTTGCAAGGTCAACCGGTACAAAAAGCAACAATTTAAAATGAAATAAAAACTAATAAGAAAGTAATAGTCTTCAGAGCCCGACGATGGTATACCCTACACCACAATTCAGGCCATGAGTGCAACAGTAGCCTAAACCACAAAACCATGAAAACTGAAAATAAGATAGTTTTAGTGTCTAAAGCGCATTCTAATCTCATTACTGAGAATTATTTGTATAAAATGTTACAAGGGAAAAAACTGCATTTATTTGCAATAGGTAAGCTGGTGGGTTAGGCCACTGTTGAACTTAAAGCTTCAATTATTCTAATCTTCGCCAGCATTACCATCTGTTAACATTTAATTTTTGGACGGATTGTCATGTAATTTTGTGAAAATAATAGAAAAACCTTTACAAGATTGAGTAAAAGAAGTCATCCGATATTGCTTGTAATGCGCTTGGTAGTCGACGGGCAGCAGCTGATGCACGAACTGGACTTTGGACGGGAACATGCGCAGGTCTTTGATCAAAATTCACCTTAGGGGCGAGGTACGACGTCTGGTCGATGTTTCTGGCGATAGCTTGACATTCTCGCCAACAGCGGCGATATTTTCGGCAGAACGGGCGCTCCGGGGCCAGCCACCTTTGGCAGCGTCTCGTGCGGTCCCATACTCTTTAAGGTTGGTGGTCAAATGGCGCAGTGTTTCCGCAGTCGGTGCCGGATGACCGGGTAATCAGCGATGGAATTCGAGCTGCGCAAAAAAATAGACACAATTATTCCGCGTTCTTGGGGAGTGTATCGCTTTTTTACTTTTATTCTACATCTGTCCAGTTTACAAATGTCAAAACAGATTTTACATTGGCCGCCCTTTGCAAAAATAAAAGCACCTTCCAATAGGGTGATTTCTTTTAGCCCACCTTGTAGTATTTACATTTTTTTTGAAAATTCTAATGCGTTTGTATTTTTAGTTTGATGCTATAATTAAGTCACAATTGCTGCAGGTAAATGTGATTTCCGGAATTACAGCCTATGCAAATGGAGCCCATGCTAAGCTACGAACCAAAAGCCAAAACCTTGTGTTTGTAATTATTTTCTTTTAATTCAAAAAACATCGGCCAAACTAAATTTTCGTTATATCATCGCAATATCAATTTTTTTTGAAAGTTTACGCAGACAAATTTTCTGGAAATAAGATAATATATTACGAAGTGGCGGGGTGTCGCGATAAAATAGTGGTAAAAATTCGCAAGCCTACTAGTCTGGGAGTTGTGGTTGGACTTCCACCAGAGTTCCTGGTAAGTCTAATTCATCCTTTTATTGTTCTCCAAATTTCTTCTTGCCTTTAATTTCCATCCTTTCTATCTGCCTCTTCAGGTAACACAAAAGGACCAAATTAAACGGACCCAAATGTGCCTGTTCTACCTAACCTAATATAATACGCAGTTTTAATCAATTAAGCTTAATTGTATGGAGACTATGTAAAAAAATTGGTCGATCACCATCATTTTTAATAGGCTTCGTCCCTATAAAAGGAAATTGTCAAGAGGTTTTATCAAATTATTTTAAAAATGCGCCCTTGCTTCGATTTCAAGATTGTCATCGGAGCATCGTTTAATTGACTTAGGAAGAGATTTTGAGGAGATCGTTGTAATTAAAGGTGGAAAGTTACTTCTTCTAATAATGCTTCAATGTATGTGGTGTAGGTATAGAAAACTAACATTGCCATAAGAGCCTATAGCACTGGGGGAAAATTACGGCATTCGATTCGAAATTCTACTCGATCGATCGAGTTGTCAATGCTTTTAATATAGGAATTCTGATATTAATTTTTAAATTTCGATACGAATCGGATGTCGTAATTTTCAGTCTGGTCTACAAAAAAATATTAAATGCGGTATTTTCAAACCCGCTTTCATTTTTTTCTCTATCGGACTAAGTTTTTTATGGGCACTACAAATATTTTTCCCGAAAAAAGGCAGTAAAGCTGATACTGATCGTATGTGATCGTGAATAAATTTAACACTTATCATTCGATTTTTTTGATTTACGCCTTCTGTAACTTGTAGTATTCCTACCCGTTTGATAAATGAAAAAAATAATTGTCCTAAATGTACATCTTGACGAGACAGATTCATTCCTAGACAAATGTGAAAGTACTGGGTTCTTTTTTATTGTGAGTTTGACGCTTGTCTAGACGTGAATTTGTCTCGTCAAGCCGTACAAAAAAGGGCACAAAAGGTAATCGTTTTGTATTAAAAAAATATACCCACTAATTATTGAACAACTCTTAGACATTTGCAAATAAAAAAATGTTATTTAACTGAGTTGAAGAAAACATATTCCTAGTTTTTTAATTATAATAAAATGCATAGCTGCCTTATTTCGGGTAAAATATTAAAAGGACCAATAAAAAATCTAAGCCTGATACAAAGAAACTAAAAGCGGATTTATGTTCATCGCATTAAAATCTCCATGTGTGGACATATATTGATTTTAAAGCGATTTTAGCTGCAGACCAAAATGAGATGAAATTATATTTATGAACGAACATTTAGTTGTCATTAAACCGTCTTTGCAGTGATCTTGCGACTTTTTTGTACTGGCAACAGCAACGAATACTGAAAATAATTAAAAACATTTTGTCCTCTCAAGTGCGTTTTAATTATTGATTTCCTCATTTTAAAACTTAACATTAATGTTTAAATTAAAATAATTAAATTCCAGGAAATTTTCATTATATTATAGTTTAAATAGTAACAAGCCAGTTGTTAGCGTGGTTTAGGGGGGATGTTACAATCTTACATGGTTTAATACATTATTAATACTTTATTTATAATTTTTCAATTTGAATAAATAAATAAATAAATAAAAATTATTTATTTATATTATATGCTGCTTGCCTAATACTCATAAATATTTGAGCGATTTAGTTTATCCAAATCTTGACACATATAAAAGAAAACATTTAAGAGTAAAAGTTTATTAACCCAAATAGTAATTAAGTAAGACATTTTAACACAAAATTTATTCAAATTTATGCTACTGAAGTTATTTCCATTGTAAATTGATATTACTAACGTTTATTTTTTTTAAATTAATTTGTTTTTTATGAAATTTATTTTCTTTTTTAATCCAAACCGACATTTGTTATTAATTATTCAAAGAAAACTTAATAAGAGATTACTTAACCCATTTGGACCCAAACAAAAACCACTAGGAAAAAATTCAAGTTTTTTTTATTTTATAGAAAATTTATTACATATAAACCACAAAATAAGAAAAAAAATAAAAAAAAAATTTAATATTTTGGAAATTGAGGGGGTGTACCCAAACTGGCACAGTGGTCATTTATGAGTGAAATTTTTGATCAGAATTTTTCAATGCAAAGTGCGCTTTTGCATTTTTTTGCAACCCCGTCGACCTCTGTTATGGCAAACAGCACATCGCACACGATTTGGCAGTTTCTCAGGTACGTGATCAAATCCATCTAATCGCAAGCCTTCAACGTTTGATGAAGACGGACGGGCAATTGGCTAAGATAAAATCTTGCTATATTTCTTCTAAATGGTAACTGGTTCATGCCATCTGCTTGAGAGGCTACATGAATATATGTGAATAAAGCCCACCACCATTTTTTTCCATGTAATCCAATTCTATACAGTGAAATAGACTGGTCCATCTCATCAACTCCGCCCATGCCATTATTATATTTTTGGAAAGAAATGGAATTTTGTATTCTGTTTTTAGCTTTTTTTCTGAGCCCCATCTTCTAGTGGTTCCTACTGGATCAAAGGAGTCCTAGTTGGTTGCCATTGTGCAGATACTATAATCTTTCCAGCGGACCAGCAGAATCTCATTATTTTTGTAGAACCTGTAGTCAAACTTAGCTCTGGGCTTCTTCATAATATCTTTGGCTGTTGGAAGTGGGTACTTTTTTGTACGATTTTTACGTATAGTGCCTGTGGCGTAATATCCCAAATCACGTAAGTCCCGAAGAAGGTCACAACTGGTGAAAAAGTTGTCAAAAAATATTTTGTGGTTGGCAGGATTTGTGTCCAATTGGCTTTGCAACATTTTAACAACTTTACTTCCTAATGGCTCATTGGGCTTATCATTCGTTTTCTACAATATATGTCAAGCGCATAGCAATATACACAGGAACTTGCTGCAACCCAATTCTTGTATCCAAAGCGTACAGGCTTACCCCAAATAAATTATTTTGCCGAATGATGACTGAAATACTTCACCATGGATTCATCGATAGATAAATCTTCATGAAAAACGTTCCACTGGTTAAATTTTTTTAAAAGAAAATCTGAAATCTTTCTTACTTAAACATTTTGTCGGTCGTGCTCTCAGCAAAGCACTTGACAACAAACCACTGATACTATATTAGCATTGCTACGTATATGCACCTAACCCTTATATGATTATTTGAGTTATTTTGTTGTTGTTGTCTGTTTTCATAATTCTTACATTTAGTACACTTATGCCCGTTGTACCTAAATTGGCACAGCAATATTTCAAGGGGTATAAAATTATGTAAACTTAATTTATTACAATGAAAACACTTGTAAACGTTTTGCGTTTTATTAAATTAATTTACAAACTCAAAATTTTATCAATATTCAGTTTGAATAAAAAAAAATAGTCAGAAAACCATTCTCACCTCCACAGTTGGTTTTATTGTGAAACTTAAACGATTTTTGCAAAAAAATCAAGTAATGCAATAAAATTTTTTTTAGTTATGTGTAATTTCTGCACTTTCGGTGAATTATTTATACAAAAATATATTGAAAAAAGTTAACAGCTTTGTCATAAGCCCCAGATATGGAAGTGTTCCCAAATTGGCACAGCGGGCGTTAATGGGTTAAATATTGAAATGATATATTTAAATTCAATAATTTAACGAATATTTTCCCAAAGACTAATGTACCTATGTATATATGTATGTATGTATATATGATTAATTTTACATATCGTTACCCTAATATAAAAGGCTCTACTAACTCGTTTTTTGAGTCGAGAGTTTTTTTGGGTAATTATAGTTTATTCATCAATATATTACAATTTATATTACGAGTTATAGGCTTTTTATCTGGGATTTGAACCTCGTACTCTTCGAACTTCAACATCAGTGCGCTACCGTCTAGGCCACCAAAACACCTTGTTTTTAAATGTTAAATGTTTATAAAACAGTAATTCTTTTCTGCTTAATTTTTTTTAATGTAATCTCGACTAGACCTGATTTAAGAAAACCTAAGTACACCTTGTACTTAAAAACTTCAAGAACGATTTTGGATAAATTCAAGATTGTAGAACTTTTTTTTCATTCTGTCTTCCATTTAAAAACTAAATGATATGATTCACTCGTTTTGATCTGTCCGATTTGAAAATTAGAAAAAAGTAATTTTTTCTTTAATCAAGCCGTAGCGGTGTCAAAGGTATGGTGAATACGGATTTTCTTAAGCCAAGTACGATTAGTTTTTAGTTATATTTTATTTTTATTTTATATATTTTTAATATCTAATGTGTAAAACAATTTTTCTTTTCCTGCCGTAGCTGGGATTTGAACCTGGGACTCTTCTAACTGCAACCCAAGTACGGTATCATCAAGGCCACCAAGTCACTTAGGGCCATTATTACAACTTGGCGTTAGCTTAAAGTGAGATTTTATCGGTCGGATAAAAACATTTTCATTATTAAAACTTTCTTTTAACCTAAAAATGAGCGATAAATTAAAGGCAAGTTCGTCTTGGCGGTAAGTTTTACAAGGAGGATTTATGTTTAAGTTACCATATTTTCTTATTTTAATATGGTAGCACTATCCGTTACACAATTTTTGCTTTTCAAAATGTAAACAAAAGTGCGTCGTTGCAACTACAATTTTTCGCAATCTTATTACTCCTTCAAAAGTAGTCGGTAATTGCTAACGGTATTGCCACACAATAAAAAATATATATTTAACTTTACCGGCAAGTTGTAATAATGGAAATTTGCTAACGGCCACTTTATCGCCCTGTTCTGTTAACAATACCATTTACTACCGCCAACTTTGTCGCCAAGTTGTAATAATGGCCCTTAGTATTTTTAATGTTAAAATATCTTTTGTGCTATAATACGCAAAAAAGTAAAGCAGAAATCATGTTGCATATTTAAAGGGGATGAAAAAACATAACCTCATCCAAACACATGAAGGGTACAACAACAAGCAGTTTTCTGTGTTTGGTTTTTTTTTTTTTGTACGATTAGCTTGATTTAAAAAAGCCTAAGTTCGGATCGTACTTAAAGATTTTAATAAGATTTTTAATAATTTAAAGAATAAAATCCTTGATTTTAGATTGTAGATTACTAGCAATTTCGTTTGCCAAGTTGTGATAGCCATTTAATATTATTCATCTGCCAAAATCCAGTAACTTGTAAACAAATAAAGATATGTTTTTAATTTTTAAGTTGCTAGAGAGTAGTATTTTTAACTTTTCTACAATTTAAATTTTATTACAATCGGTTTGGCAGTTGTCAAAAACTTTAAGGTCGAAATTAGACCTTTGATGCCTTTTACCATTTAGTAGGGAGTGGTATTTATTTATTGAAATTAAGAATAATGGATTTGTTTTTATATAAAAAAACAATTTTTCAACCACTGTGCCTTGTTGTCACTATGTATATAAATATGACAAGAAAGTTACTTAAGTTAGCTTTATATACTTTTAAGGCAAGTTATAAAAAATGCCCTATACGTAGCTTAAGTAATGCAATGAAGTGTTGATCAAATTTTATTTATTTAATATTTTATCTCATTAACTGCGATTTTAATATTTCAAAAAAAAATTAATGCAAAAAATTTTAATAAGAAATATAGCGTGTTCAACAACCTGTTTTATTTTTATTTATTAGTTATTTATTTTTTATATTTTGTGTGTTTTTTAGGAATGCTTAATTTTTTTTATTTAAGCTACATTTCAAAGCACCTAAAAATATTTTACTGCTGTGACATTTTTAATAAAATAAATATATTAAAAGTTTCGTCAAAAAAAATTAAAAACCAATGGTTATGATGATTTTAAAATAAAATCAAATTTCCCAATTTAATTGATTGAAAAATCAAACATAGATTGATGAATTTGAATTGCCTTTAAATGTCTATCTTTTATTTAATCAAAATTAATTCAACGACAATATTGGCGCCGGCAGATGCTGTCTTTCGTTACTGAATGGCATAATTTTATTTTAATAAATGTATGAATGTATGTTTGAATGTAGTTATGTGCATCTATTTAGAGTTTACAAAAGGTCGTTTAAGGTTGCTGCGTGTGCATTTGGTTCATGGTTGTTTAAAATTAACACACTATTTGCTAAAGATGTTAACTGTTTACGAATACTTATTAGAGATAAATACCAAAATTTTGGTTTGTGTTTATGTTTAAGCAAATTTAATTATCATAATTTTGTTATTTGTCAATATTTACTTATATTTTTGTAATTATAACAACGTTTATCTTTATTAAACATAAACTTAATAAAGCGGCAAAATCTAGTCAATAATTATTGCAAATTATTGTATATTCTGCTTTTCGTTATGCCCCTATTTATGTATTAATATTAAGCCATTACGAACTTAATTAAATAACACACCTTTGCTCATTTTTTTCATATACATAGTATCGGGAAAATTACACATTTTAAGTTAGAAACAGTAATTCAAACATCAAATGTTATTCAAATCTTTCTTAAAAAAACTTTCATAATACTCATTCGTGAAGAAGACTACAAACAGATGGACAGACAGAAGCTCTTAAAAACCAGCATCAAAATTTAAACATTTTTTTCATTCTTATGTGCTGTTTATAGTACAGGAAAGGCAAAACCTCTTGGACGTTTAATGTGTATTTTGTTATTGTAACAAAAACAAAACACATACAAAACATCTAAGCCTTTTTACCTTTCATATTCTATAAACAGCACATTGATCAATTTCTGTTGTTTTTCATTTATTTATTATGGCTTTATTTTTTTAATTTTTGTAGAAAATAATTAATTATACTTAGACCTCATGCGTGAAAAGGATATTATGTTTTTGTTCATATATTTGCAATGTCTGAGTTTTACCTTCAATTATACCGATCGACTCAGACTCACCTCCTATGGCTATCCAGCCCCTAATCTATCCGTCTAGATAGTTGTAAGTGAACTCTTGTGATCAATTCAAACTGAATGCAATTTTTGAATTTTTTTTTAAATTTTGGTTTTTCATATGCCGATAAAATTAAAATTCCGGGATGTAACTTAAGTCTTTGCAAACATTGAAAATGAGTCAAGAAGAATATTTCTGGCGATTAATGAAACGAAAGAAGTAAATAATTTTCAACAAAAAAACAGTTTATCAGAAAGTAAAAAAATAAATAACACCAGCTAAAAAACGCGAAGAAAAGAAGCACTTGCAAGCATAAGCTACTTTGAGCTAAGCAAGTAGCTTAGAAATAAAGCTCTTACTCTGCTTACGAAAATAGCATGACACTTGCTTGATCATATTAGACGGAGGAAAGAAAATTCTCCAGCAGGAAGGTACTTAAATATGACCCTGAAAGCTTGCAAAAAAGGGAACGAACCACGCATCTGACTTACCGAAATTGGAAAAAAGCGCAGAAAATTAAGGCCGCTGGAAATCAATTTTATCTTGGCAAAGGACCTAAACAGGTTGTGGAAAACAATTCAAAAAAGGTGGAAGTTTTTTGGTATATGATAATAAATAAAATCCATTTTTACACATCTCATATACCAATGCCTTTCCGGAATAAGCTTTTCAGCTGCCATGAATACTGTTCTATTTCACAAAATATCGGGCCTTACGCCACCACATCTTTAAGAACTTACACTGCTAAATATTAAATTGAATTTTATTATTAACTAGTATTTCTTGATCTTTAAAATTATATATTTAGGGTATTCACAAGGTAGTCATAAATTATATGTCTTAAAAAAATAAAACGAAAAAATACTAATGTTGTGAGCATCCGCTCATAATTAAGTGTGCTATTTAAAATTTGAATCAGCTGTTGGAGAAAACAGAAAAATAAGTAATTTCAAAAATATTTTAAAATTAATGACTGCGACTTGTTAATTATATCAACGGCTTCACTAAAGAGTTTCGGCCGCCCGAATTGGGTTTGTACTGTTTATGACAAAACAATAAACACAGTTCAACAAGTCTTATTATTATAGAACTTATTTCTTTTAAGCACAACAACAATTTTTTTAAACTATTGTAAAATATTAAAACTTTAAGACAATATGACATGATAGCATACCGTTTGAACACCCCAATTATTAAATTATATATTTAATTTTTTTATGTTAGTTTGTTTTTTTGTCTCTTTTTTTACACAAAAAAATTTTTAAAAAACATATATAAAGAAACTAGAAAAACATTTTTGACTTTTATTTTTTTTTTCAAATGTTTGCTTTTTAATTTCGCTTAAGTTCATATAATTTCTTTTCTCTTTTTTTTTTGAAAAAAGGAGGGTTTTCTACCGATACTAGCCGAGTAGAATGCATTTTCGAAAGCAGCTACGCATTTTCATCATCAGTATTCTTTGAACGGTAGTAGTGTCTTTTGATTGTAAACATCACCTATTTAACTTACATGTGACAGAGAAAGGGATATGGTATGAGTGTTTTCCTTCTGTTTTATTTTGTAAGTTAGAACGAAGTTTACTTTTCATATACACTATGCTCTTTTCCATTAAAAGTATCTTTGGCAACACTTGACTAACGGACAAGCATTTTCAATCCATCTGAGAGATGACTAATACTACTACTACTACTGCTTTCGAAAATGCATTCTACTCGGCTAGTATCGGTAGAAAAACCTGCTTTTTTCTAATAAAAGTTTCTTTCAACATTAACGGAAAATATTAATTTCTTCTAATTAAAAGAAATAATATGAACTTAAGCCAAATTAAAAAGCAAACATTTGTATTAAAAACAGTTCAACAATAAATAAAAATAACATTTTTTTTTGATTTTTTTTTTGTTGAGCCAACTGTAATTAAATGTATTTCTCCAAACGTCTTTACAGTTTTCAAAAAATCTTTTAAAAACGGCAGGTAACAAAAATATATTTTACTTACAATTTTAGTTGTAAATGCCAATTCAACAATAAAATAATTAAATTTTCGGTTTGTTTGTTAATATGACAATAAGTTTGTCGCAATTTTTTTCTGTGTATGTTCTTTGTACATATTTTATATATATTTAATTTATTTTATAAATATTTTTAATTTATAAGAAGTAAAAATGTTTCCACATAAAATAAAAAAAATCTTTGCAAATACGAAATTCTATAAAAAATATTTAATGATTGAAAAAATACCAAAAAGGCAATAGTTAATTACAAATCAATTAGTTTGATTTATGTTTTTTATTAAAAATGACCTTGTAAAGTGTCATAGTAGACTTGACCATTGTGATCGATGACACCAGTAGTTTGAACAACATGGCCATTATAGACGTTGTTATCACCAAAGCGGCTGGCAAAGCTGTTGTGAAAAAGAAGAGAAACAAAACTTTTGTTTAAAAAAATTTAGCAAAAATAATTTTTATAATATTAAATTAGTTGCTGTTCCGATTTTTTTTTAAATTTTTAATGAGTTTATTTTTATGTGAAGAAGAAGAGAAACGAACCTTTTGTTAAAAAAAATTTAGCAAAAATAATTTTTATAATATTAAATTAGTTGCTGTTCCCATTTTTTTTTATAATTTTTAATAAGTTTATTTTTATATTTATAATAGTTTAGGAAGATGCGAGTAATGAAGTAATTTTATCTTAATATACATTATTGTTAACTTACTCTATATCGGGTGAGTGCGAGTTCAAGGTTTGTGCAGCAAAGTGTGTAACACCATCAGCTCCGGTAACAGATGAAGAAGATGATGATACTGAGTGCAATTGTCTACGTAAACGCCTTAAGTAATGAACAGTCTGTACATAAATGTATGGCATATAAAAATATATAAGGAAAAACATTTTAAAATAAGCTTACAAGAACATTATACTTAGTAAACTACACTAAAAACTCATCACTTCAAAAAAACATTTTATACTTTTTATTTTAATATTTAATATGTATTATTAACTTCATGCGTATGCCATTGAACTCCTTTTAAAGAGCTACACCGATTACGTTTAAATTGTGTGTCCCCATAAATTTTTAATTTTTTTATGTGGTTAAGGCCGAAACATAAATACCATTCAAGTTTAAAACTTTAAGCACAAATACAATAACAATGCTGCAATGTAAGCCGGGCACAGCTAGTTTAAAGCATATAATTTTTTTTTTTTTGCACATAAAAATTTCTTAAACCGGTATTATACAGTATGAATGATGATGGTATTCTAAAAATATATGTCTTTTATTATGTATACACACACAAATACACAAATGTATGTACATCATGACTAAGTACGAACTCGTAACAAAATAAAAAATTCCCTTAAAAAAATGTTGACTTTAACAATCACCAGGTGAGTTTCGCACAAAATATTTCGAAGAATTTTTTACGGGAACTTCACATATAAATATGTACAGATTTTTTTATATGTATGTACGTATATGCACATATATATGTACGTTAAAATGTAATATTTATTTTTGTATTGTATTTAAGTACGTTAAAAAAATTTTAGTTTGTTAAATATATTTAATCAAAAATAGGAAAAATACATACATAAGTAGTTTCTTAGAAAATGTGTAAAATTACTCATTCATGTACTTAATTCCGTGAATAATTGTTTCTAAAGCCCATAAGAAAGGAATAAATTTTGTATTGTTTTATACTTACATTTGGATCTACTGCATGTAAATTTGATTTGTGGCCATCGGAATCGAGATTATAAAAAGCTTTAGGAATAAAATATCCGGCATCTGAAATTAAATAAAAATATATAAAAATTTGAAATGATTTTAAAAGATTTGTGTTGACAGTATTTTGCAACTAAATCGCAGTAAACTTGTTAAACTAAAAACTAAAGCCTTTATTCATAATAATCACAGTAGCCTTACCCTACTGACAGATGTCTGTAAAATATTCTTTTTAATTAAACTCTTAACAAACCTACCAATTCTTGATAAATACGTAGCGTAAACAATTTATACAAAAGCTTTTTAATATATTTTCAATACTTTAGGAAATTTAATATTTGGGCAATTCCATTACGACGGGTGTGACCATTTTACTTATATTTTTGCTTATAGTTTCAAAATGTAATGTTTTTAAGCATCTAATAGTTAAAAGACACTGAAAGAACTCAATTTCTACCCACAATGGCTTCTTAAGACCGTGATGGGTGGGACCTAAAAAATTTTAATTTTTAAAAAATTTTTATAATTCAATATTTGGGCAATTCCATTGTGATGGGTGTCACTATATCACCCATATTTTTGCTTATCACCTTAAAGTTTTAAAATTTAAGTCAGTGGTCACTGAAAGAACTTAATTTTTACTCTCAGTGACTATTTAAGACCGTGACGGATGTGACCTAACAAATTTTAATTTTAAGAATTTTTTTAAATTGAATATTTGGGCAATTCCATGTGACCATTTACTCAAATTTTTGCTTATCACCTAAAAATTTTAAAATTAAAGTTAGTAGTCACTGAAAGAATTCAGTTTCTTCTCTAAATAACTATTTAAGACTGTGACGGGTGTGACCTTCAAATTTTAATTTTTAAGAATCTTCACTTCAAGATCGTGTTGTGTAAAATATTTTTGAGAATGTTCGCGATAGTTTAAAGTATTTTAACCGTATTTGTAAATTAATTCCTAAAAAACCCCCTATTTTTTTTAAGAAATATGATGGGAGCAACATTTATATCAAAATGCTAAAGAAATCTCAGATTTTTAATCTAGTGATCATTTAAACTATTGCAAAATAAATATAAAAAAAATATGAACCAACTTATTTTAGTTTATATTATTTTAATTGTTTTTTTGACGTAAGTTCATCGAATTACTTTTAAAAGAATAAAATGTTTTTCCAAAATTTTGGACCATTTTACGAAAAATTTACAATATCTTTTAATTTTGTTTATTTGTGTATATTCTTGTTGTAAGCAATTTTCAGTTTTTTTTTAATTTTAAGAGTTTTTAAAATTAAAAAAAGAAACAAAAAAAAACTTTCTATGGTGTTTTTTTCTTTATTTTTTTGCGAAAAAAATAAACTGCTCTGGAAAAAGTGTTGTTAATTTTTAGCAAATATTTTGACAAAAAATTCATTTCTTAAATTTAAAAAAGCGAATTGGAAATCTTTTTACTTATTAAACTTAACATATTTGTAATTTATAACTTGGAACAAAAACTAATCACGTTGCTGTATGGTACTTTATTAATAATAAAAAATCGTGCTAAAATATTTCATAAATTTAACTAATTATAATGATGATGTTATAAATGCACAAATAACTTTAATAACTTTGCTGTTTAAATTAACTTGTTTACTGCTTTAATACTGCCAAAAATAACATTATTAACTTCATCAATAGCTTACCTGAATCGGCTAAAGCAACTGCTAAAACAGCGGCCAAAAACAAAGTACACACCACAAATTTCATTTTAATTATTTTTTAAATCAAATTTTTTTTAAGAAAAAAGATACAATCTAAAGAAATAAAAAAAACAGTTACAAATAAAATTAAATTAATTAACTTTTTTATTGTTAACAAACAACTGAATTAAGAAGAAAAAAACAAAAGACTTAAGTAACAAGCTTGTTTTTTGTTTTTTTTTTGTTTTTCTTTTATTTTCTTTTTCTCAACCATTTTAAAAAGATTCTAACCGCACAGACTTACACTAGCTATCCACTAACGTAAACTAAGCTTCAACTGTGTTGAGTAAGAATTTTTATACAATCTTCAAGTTGAAGTTTATGGTCAAATCATTGACGCAAAAAATAAATAAAAAAATTTTTTTAATAAAAAAAATAGAAAAACACCCAAGCGAAGTTCTACCAAAGCACAGTGGGGTAAATGCTAAACTTAAAATCTTCATTGGATTTTAATGATAAAAGGTGTGCAAAGTTTGCCACTCGTTTAGCTTGTATGTTGCTTATAAAATTCACAGGTAAATAATAATAACAACAATTATAATAATTAAAAATTTTAATAATAGAAAGAATAGTAATAATAATAATAATAATAATAATAATAATAATAATAATAATAATAATAATAATAATAATAATAATAATAATAATAATAATAATAATAATAATAATAATAATAATAAAATTAATAATAATAGTAACAATAATAAATTAATATTGATAACTATAAGAATTATTATAACAATATCTCCGTTTTTTTAATAAAAGTCTTTTCCTTTAAATGTTGCTAAAATCGTTTTTAAATAAACTTTACTTTATAATTTATTTAAGGTAAAAATATATTATTTAATTATAATTCGTACAAATTTCATCAGCACACGTACTGATTTTTCACTTGGCGTACTGATTAAAAATTTGTGTACTGAAATGTACCGATATTTTAAAAAACAACTAATTGATTTAGCTGATTCTTTAAGATAATTCTAATTTCAAAATTTTTTTTTATTAAAAAATTTGGTAAATTATAAATTATTTTACTCGATTAACTATTGAACATTTATTTTGAAAATTTATTTTCTGATTCTAATATCTTCAAAAACTCAACCTATCCTTCAATTAAAAAAATACATTAATACGCAAACGGATGGACAGACTCACGAACTGATTTGGTTTCGATCACTCTAGTTCAAAGTGGTTCCTCGAGTAAAAAAAAAATAAAAATTTCGAATAAGAAGTAAATGGTCAACCTAGTTTTATGCCTTTTTGTTGTATTTTCTAAATAATTTATTCGAATTTTTGTTCAAATAATATATTTAAACCTAAATAAAATTTTATTAGCTCTACTGTACAGTGGTCGTTGTTTATTTCTGCTATGATTCCAAAAACAATAAGACAACAAAAATCAACACCCTATTACCCAGTGAAAAATATTACAATTGGCATTTATATCACAGCATTAAAGATGTGTTAGCTTCTTTAATTTATGTCAAAACGCTACCAAAATAAATCATTTGTAAGAGGCTTTATTAATCTAATAAACTAACAAATTATTTAAATAAATTTCAACCAAGCTAAAATTTACATAATGGAAATAGGTTTGTTTTTCATTATTATTAAGTCAGGAAAAAATGTTATCGGAACTTATTTTTTCAATTTTGACACAATTTGTGTTAAGGTTAATAAATCTCCTACATTAATGCGGGGATTATTTTGGGGAAAAAATTCTGATGCTGGACGGATGATGAAAAAAGGACCAAAAAGTGGGAAAAATTTTAAAACTAATATATAAATATGAATTGAGTGGCCAGATATCCCAACCGCATTACTTCCTGACTGATTCATCACTGTATAGTCCAAAAGAATAAAGTTAGATATTTGAAATTAGGACTGCGATGCCTTTTTTAATGTTAGGTCCCATAACTTAAAATTTAAGGAAATTTGGTCCTTAAGGGGTTAAAGGTGGGCCTAATGGATAAAAATAGATAAGTTAGTATCTCTTAAATTAAAATGAAAGAAACAATGTTTTTAAATTAAAAAACGGGCCCATTTTTTAAATTTTTAGATATTGTAATGCATTTTAGTTACCTTTTCTTTACTTTTGTACCAATTAAAATAGAAAGGTACCTTAAATTGCGTTAGACAGGCTTTTAGAAATAAATATACTTCTTTAATTTTTTTTATTTTCCCCCAAAGAAAAAAAGAGACAAAACTAAATTTTTATTTATTTTTATTTTTTTTAACTTTTGTACCAACTAGTATAACAACATAATTAAAATTTCGTTCGATAGGTTTCAAAAACACGAATATCGGTTTAAGACTTGGTTTGAAATTTTTAATTCTTAGGGATTAAAAGATAATAAGACTTTTATTGTGGTCCTTTACATATCAATTTTGTATCTTGTTAACCAAATGGATAGATATAGTTCTCAATTGCATTCGGTAGGTCTCAAAGAATAATGAAAAAAAATTAAAATGGTTGTGGCCATTTCTTCAAATTTGGAATCCTAAGAGGGAAAAAGAAATAAAAAATATATTTTGGCACTTTTTGTAAATTCTGAACCAATAAATAATTTTAATTGCGTTTGACTGGTATCAAAAAAAATATGAATTCCGTTTAGCACTTACAGTCCAAAATGGTTATATTTAAATGTCCTTTTTAAATACTTTTTTCATTTTTGACATTAGAAGTATGAATGGTTATGGCTGAAAACCAACAAATCGGATAAAATGTACTTCTTTCTCATTTCTGTTAAATATTAAATTTTTTATTAATTTTTATTTAATTTTTAATTAAGAGAAAATAATTACAGTAACTGACTAAAAGTTATTTAATAATTATTCCGACAAGTTTTTTTTAAATGAAAAAAACAGTTAAAATGTTGTTCAAATAAATTTCCTAATTGGTTTAGACAATCGTTCTGTTCCGTTTCGAAAATTCATTCTACTTGCCTAGAGTTGGTAAAAAAAATTGGCTTTTCAAATAACAGACAAACCTAAACAAGAGCGGCAGGCGTTTTTTAGCTGTGAAAAATTCTCATTCCCATATAAATTGTAAAAAGCTAACCTAAATACCGCGGCGGCAATGCTTTGCAATTAGAAAATCTGATTTTGCTAATATGTAAATAAATTATAACTTTTTTTAAAGCCAAAAATGGGAGTTTTTCGTAAATTTTTGCAAACATTATTTCGTCGGTTATTTGTTTTAATTTTCGGAACAAAATTTAATTCATGTATTGTTTTTGTTGTAATGTCATTTGATGCATAATCATTTTTGCATTTTTCGTTTTTAATTTGGTAACAAGATTTAATTGATTGTGGTAGCACAGTTTTAAACATTGTCGAATTGGCTGCCGCTTTGATTTAGATATGCAAGTTAAGCGTAAGAGCGTTAGAGAAGAAAACGTAACGCTTTTATCAGACTTTTCTGCAAATCTTTTTAATAAAAAAACTGTTCAATTACATATTTTTTTTATTTATTTTATTTTTAATTGAATATCATATTATTTTTACTTTATGTATTCAGAAAAAAATAATACATTTTTATTTTCTTAATCAAAAATATAATTATAAAATATAGTTTTATAATATACATTATAATAGTTTTAATTAATTTTCATATTTGGCTAATATATCATTAACATACATTTGCACATTCACACAAACATACATTTTAAGTAAATAACTAACAATAAAACAGGAACTGATTGCAAGACATATACTTATACAGTACAACTTAAACGAATACATACATACATTTATATAAAAAAGAAGTATACTTAGTACATAAATATAATATTTTTAAAATAAATTCGTTAAAAATAAAATTGTGCCTTTCATGAACATTTATATTAAAACTAAAAGTAGTTGGTCAAAATCACCACGTTTTCTTATCCATAGCAAATGATGTTGATAGAACATAGGTGAACCCTAATATAATCGATACATATGTATATGTTAAATAAAAAATTAAATTCTTTATTTAAAAATAATTGTTTCGGTTTTATTAAATTTTTAATTGTATTTAGGCTTACATATCAAACATTTGTTATGAAAAGTTTTATATTTAAAAAGATATTTTAATACATTTATTTAGATTTTTAAGCCTTGTGTTTTATTAAATAAGGATACAAATTTTGAGAAGTCAACATCATCCCTTATCTATAGATTTTTTTTAAATAATATTTTTTGGTGTTTTTATTATATATTTTATTTAAGTTTTTTATTTCATATCGCTTTTATTTTTATTTTTTTAATATTTATGCATTTATGCATAAGTTTTTTGTTTTAGTTAAAATCACAGAAATTATAAAATTATACCATTTTGTTGCGCTTAAAACAACAAGGTATCAATCTTTGATCAAAAATCTTTGATCTAAAAATCCCACGCAACTAAAGAAATTCAAAATTTAACATAAGAGCAACAAACATTATTTAAAACTAAAACATTTTGTTTTTATTTCTGAACCTTTGTAAAATTATGATTTAGATGGAGTTTCTTCTATATTTTTTTCTTTAGGATATTTTTTCAGTTAAACTCAATTTATTTCTTAATTAAAACGTATTTTAAATGCTAGAAGTTAATAAATATATACAAGACAGAGATTTTTTTCTAATTTAAAATATAAGGGGCTTAAACCTTTTTTAGTTCTTATTTTCTTGTTTAAAGCATTTAATAGAAAAATATTTCGCTGGACTATTAGATTGTAATTTACGGTTTAAATTATTTTTCCTTAATGTTAAAAATTATAAATTTTAAGTACAAAAATAGACTTTTTACAAGTTTGGAAATTTTTTTTAATTAAAATGTTACACTGACAATAAAAAATAAAAAAATTGTTTGTGTAACATGTGTTATGTCCTAGAAATTATTTTATATGATAAAACTTATATTGAGTGCTTTACGAAACTCTCTTTGTTTTTACAGAGTTGCACTTATCCTTGCAAAAATAAAATATTTTTTTTAAGTTTTGCTTTATATCCTTAATAAGGGAATATTGGGCTTGTTAGGAAATGCATCACTGCACTGCATCATGACTGTTAGGGTAGCAAAAAGCATATTTAAATTCACTGATTTACCTTAAAAATGTTTTTTCAACAAAACAAAACCACAAATGTAGCATTATTCACCTTTTTATAAAACTTTTATCCCGTTTTTTTTAAAGTTTTCGCTCGTGATGCAGTGCAGTGATGCATTTTCGAACAGACCCATTATCGACTAGTTATTTAGCATTAAGTTAAAGTTATTTATTCACCTAATTGGATGAACTGTGTAACCATTATTTTTTTCGCATTTTTATCGCTTTTTCACTTATATGTATAAAATTTGTTTTTTGGTTGAAAAGAGATCTCTTACATTAACTAATATAAATCACGCACATACATTGTTGAAATATTATCATATTTTACTAAAACGTTAGTAGTTTAATTTATTTTTGGTTTTTTTTCTGTCGCTAATATGTATCAACTTAAACACATACAGACTTTCGTCCAATTTCCTTGATTCCACTTTTTAATTATCTAAACATAACATTAAAACAGCCTTAAAACTTTACCATACTTCACATTTCTTTTCTGGATTCATTTTAGAACCAACTTTACATTGAAAAACTTCGGAAAATTCAAGCATATTGGAGAGCGTACCAGTGACTCGCAAACGTGATGGAGAATGTGTATCTTTATCCAGCTGTAACACAGTTGTCTCGTCGGTATCGGTGGAGCACCAGACCTGGAAAAAAAACAATTAATTAATAAAGTTTAAAACAAAATAATTTTATAACAACTAAGGAAGTTAAAGCCGCTCATGTCCGTCTATATTATACCCTATAATACAATACAATACAGGGCAGTGGCGGGCAAAGTGTTCTGCCGTATCCATCTCCTCCTCATCCTCACATAACCTGCATAAATCTGGAGAGTTCCTGTCCAATTTGTTCGTCATACATTCATCTTACATCGCAGTGCCCCGTGAGAGTCCCAATAATACACCTCAGAACCCCGTGCTCTCCTTGAGCAACAGGTGCCCATCCTATCCAGCATGGGCCAAAAAAGTCTAGAGATCCTGCAATCGGCCCTTTTCCTCCAGGTTTGGCCCACCTTTTCCATTATCCAAACCCCTATCAGGCCATAATAAAAACCCAGTGGTGGCCTTACCGGCTCACAAGTAAGTCCAATATCTCGACCGATCCCTTCCTTGCCAGTCCATCGGCCATTTCATTGCCGGAAACGTCACAATGACCCGGAACCCAAAAGAGTCTAACCCATGATTGCCCTAAGAGTAAATCTGCAGTCGTCTACGAGTCTAGACCTGTCATAATGTCCCTCTATAGCCTTAAGCGCACCCTGACTATTAATATAGATTGTTACGTCTCCTCTCCCATTCGCATCCTCCCCTTTCAATTCCGCGGCCTTCGTCACCAGCAAAATTTCAGCCTGGAAAACGCTACACTTGTCCGGAAGTCTATATGATATTCCTATTCCTGTCTCTATTATATAGACCCCAGCCCCAGTGCCTGCCTCCGACTTCGATCCAACAGTAAAGGCTGCATACCCCTCATACAGCTTCTCTGATTCCTTCTCTACCAAGAAACACTAATCTCTTTAAAAAGTGATTATTTTTTTAATTAAAAATTCATTTGATTACTTACCCTTGCAAACGAAACAAAGAACAATTGTTTATGTGTCATATTTAAGCCCGGAAGCTTTAGAACATCTGACTCTTTGTTTAAAGATGTTTTAAGAAATGCATGGTATGCCGCCTTTAAGCCACCATTATCGGCAATATTTTCTCCTAATGTCTGCTTACCATTCAAATGTCTGCCGTTAATAACATAGGAACCATATTGTTTGGCAAAGCATTCTGTCTTTTCATTAAAACGTTCGATGCTCTTGTTGTCCCACCAACGGTTCATATTGCCAAATTTATCAAATTCTCGTCCCTGGTCATCGAAAGCATGTGTTAGTTCATGACCCATTACAACGCCCATAGCACCAAAGTTTAAACTTTTAGGATTATGTATATTAAAAAAAGGCGACTGTAAAATGCCAGCGGGGAAGACAATTTGATTTTTGGAAGGTGTATAGTAGGCGTTTACCATGTGTGGCACCATTCCCCAATTAGTCTTATTCACCGGTTCATCTAATTTCTCCAAGTTTTTTTTCAAATTAAATATATTTGATTGTATATTATTTTCAAAATAAGTATTTGCTGTGATATTAAGATCGGCATATTTTTTATCCAATTCTTCAACATTTAAGATGTAATCAGGAAAACCAATCATATCCGAAATCGCATTGGCTTTTTCGATTGCCCTTTCACGTGTTCTTTTATCCATCCAGTTGAGATTACGTATGTTAAGCTTAAAAGCTTCACGTATCTCGTTAATCATTTGTTCGGCCTCGGGTTTAGACTCGCCTTGGAAAGCTTGACGCACAAATATGGCTCCAACAGCAAAGCCTACAACATTACCTGTATCGGCAACACAAAAACGCCAAACTTCTTCACCACCATCCGAGCCCATTAAAGCTTTGCGAACACCCTTGTAAGCATCACGGAAAGAACGTGAAAGGCAGGGCGATAAAACTCTAACAGCTTGCCAAACCAAATAGTTGTTAAGGGTGCTAAACACAACACAAAATAAAAATATTCAGTATAACGAACAATCAAGGTAAGAACAAGATAATAAACATTAATTAAAAAAGCTTTTAATAAGGGATTTAAAAAATGTTTCATAATGTTTTACTACAATTGCTATTGCTGTTTTACTTTAAATGCAATAGCAGCAGCCAAAATATGAAAAAAATATTATAATATTCTTTGCTGCAATAGATTTTGAAAGCAAAATATCAGCAAATGAAAAAAATAATAAAAAAAAGCAACAAAATAGAAGTAAAATGCATATTATTAGCTTTTTGATTACCAACTTAAGCTTTGCAAGTTACACTGTAGCACAGAATATTTTCAGTAATTTTGCTATTTTACAGCCAGCATTTTGAACACTGTTTTTCACAGGTTAGCTTGTATATGCCATTTAGTATGCCAAATGTCTGACACTACTAAGCAAATCGGATTTTCTGTTTGCATATTAGGATTAAAAAGGAAGTTTATATCTCCTATTTGTAATGACACGCAGCTGAATTTTGCTTAAAGGAGAGTCAAGGATTGATAATTTGGTCTTGTGGATCTTATAACAGCCCCCGCCTCCGCCAAAAATGGATATGAGAATAAATTTGAGAAAAAACTATCGGTTGTAATCTCTGAGAAGCTGTGCTGGCTGTAATTTGATAGTGTGTATTGGGGATGCACAGTTCAAACTAAGGGATCTTATATATAATTGGGCATCGAAGCCGGCATCTACATATATCACGGCAGAGAACATCAGGTTGTCCTATAGATTACTTGTGTTCCAAGCAAAAATACTGATAAATTTAAGAGCAACATATTTTATAGAAAACCATATTCCAAGGAACAATGAGGTCACAATTATTGTCAACAGTTAGAAAGCGCTTAGATTATCGAAGACGCATTGCATCAAGTCTAGGTTAGTAAGAGTTTATAGAAGGATGGTTGGTGAAACTATGGACTTCTCTAACAACAGACTATTTTAGGTTTTGAAGCACTGCGACATAGTTGACAATTGAATTGCTCGGGGTATTGCTATGCAAACACTAAGTTTCTCATAAACCTGGGGACGTAGAGTCTGAGTAGCACAATAGGGGTCAATATATTCTGTGATTAATGCTATAGCGAACAAATGGGATCACGGCTCCCGGATTATTATAGGATGTTTGAGTATTCGATGAAATTAGAGGCGATAAAGCATGCTGTTGCTCGAAATTACAAAACCATAAAGTCAAGTGATTGGGTAAAAGATTTTAGGAAACTAAAAATCAGAAGAGATTTATATCATCTCTTTCCTCCTTGTTCGTTTAGCAACTTCTTTTATACTTTACTTGATATTTTTTTTATATTTTGAAAGGACGCAAAATGGGCCTGGTAAGTCTTTGAGTGCTGATGTTCATCATTCACCCCGTTGCTTAGATTAAGAATAATTGATGGGGAAATTAAAAGCGAAAAAACTAGGTTGTAAATTCTCTTGACACAGATTTGAAAATTATTCACTTCGGCTTTTGTTAAGGCGGATTTAAAAATGTTTAGATTTGGTTAGCACTCAGGGGATGGCCCCTACACATGCATTGCATTGTGTTGTTATCAGGAAAATAGGTTATGGGAAGGAGGATACAGGGAGTAGTGTTTATGGACATTTGATTTAAATTTCTCGATATTTACTGTGGCAGGAAAGACATCAGTAGGAAGTTCCGGGTCTCGGGAACAAGTTTCCTGATTTCCTCAGAGTACATTCCATTATAGTATCGATGGAACAGCGAAACACACCCAACATCACGACGGTGTTCTAGTGAATCAAGACGGTTAGATACCACAACGTCGCCGATGAGTATCTTCGCTCGTTCCTGTACGCGGTCAAGTAGCCCCAAAATAGACTTTGGGGCACCAGCCCATACATGAGAGTTATATTCCATTTTTGGTCGGATATAGTTGGTATAAATATTGAGAAGATCAGATGGTGTAAAGTAATTCCTACACCGTTTAAGAAAACCAAGACATTTCGATGCTTCTTTCGACACAAGAAAAATGTGTTCCGTCTAGCGGACATCGCACTGGATTCTCATGCCCAGAACATCAAGAGTCTCTGTCCTCTCAATACTTATATCATCCATTAATACAGACGAGGCAGCATCGTCCATTGTGCGTTTATGTGTCAGAAGACAACATTGGGTCTTACGGGCATTAAAATCGACCCTATTCGCACGGCCCCATTTGGAGATCAACGTTTTATCAAGCAGAGAAAGTGCTGCACAAACACATTTATATTGTATATAACTTATTTTACTCACTTTCTACCCTCCTCTGTCTTCTGCATATCCTTTATAATAACCGATAATTTCTTTAAAAATTCTGGCGCATAAACCACTACCACTTCTTTTTGTGTTACTCGCCGATTTACCAATTGCATAGCATTGTCCAAGTGTTCTGTCCAGTTAATAAAAGGAGCCAAAGCATCAAGTTCCGATAACTTCATAGGATGATACATAGCCTCCTCGTTGCGTCTTTCTTCTAGTGGTATAGTAATATTAGCAATTTTCGTTTCAAAACTCATAATTTCCTCCATTTGGCGACGTGCATCAGTATCATTGGCTCCCAATAAAACACAAACTTTAGTCATATACTCAATATATTCTTTGAGGACCTTGCGATGAATCTCTGTACGATTTTCATAGTATTCAGAAGTTGGTAAAGTAAGACCACCCTGATCGATTTGTATGACATGGCGTGAAGAATTTTTATCATCTTCTCCTATGGCCCAACCAAATAAGCAATTTATATTATATCTAAAGGAGAAAACATAAAATGTATTAAATATACAATAATACATGTGTTTTAATTAAAAATAACAAACAAACCTATTTTGCAATTTGTTTAGTGTATAAGCCAAATTCCACTTTTTTAGGTTAAACCCACTGTGCGTTACATTCCATCCACCTATTTTCCACAGAAAATCAACCATTGGTTTTGCCCCTAATTTCTCCAAATCATCGTTGCGATCAAGACATGACTCATAATAGATTTTAGCCTTTTTCTCAGCTTCCGATTTGAAAGTTTTCATAGGTTTCTCCAAAATATTTTTGATAATCAATTGATTTCTTTGTTCTATATTGCTAAATGTACCCCAAGATGACTTGCCATCTGGTATGGGATTGTTTTTAATCCACTGATTGCTAAACAAATTTAAAGTTATTAGTTTTAGTAATTAAGTACTTAAAAATACCTAAAACTAACCATGAAAATCCATAAAAATCATCACAAGGATTAATTGAACGGTCAATTGAATTTAAAATGTCATTTGAGGCAAATATGCAGTGCTCATTTAAGCATGGCATTTCTGAATCTAAAAATATATAAAAGGAAAAATATTTTTAAGCTTCATAATTTCTTTACAAAATTTAAATTTAACCCCCTTATTTTCTAAAACGCAACGGTCTAAAACAAAAGTAAAATTTATAGAAAAGTTTTTTAAGTTTTAATTTTTTCTATACTATTGTTTGCGTTATTATACGTTGCGTTTTACGTAATTAGGGCCTAAATCCCCTACCTTCATGCGGTTCAACATGCAAAATTTTTGTTTTCTTGTCGGCTTCCTTTTCATAAAGCAGTATTAACAGACCCAATATTGTAAATGACAAAATGATTGTTGTTGTCATCAGCCATTTTTCCGCGCGGTTTCGTGAACGCCAATTTAAAGTCGCCTGCGGAGAAAAAATTATTTTTTAATATAGTTTTTTAGCGTTTTTTTGAAAACAACTTTAATTTTAAATTTTCCATATAGTTTAATAGGCTAATAGGTTCATTATTATTGTGATAAGTTCTTTATTAAAGAATAATAGTGAGACATTTGCGAGCTGGACAGTTTTAGAATACAACTGAGCAATACACTTCCCCAGAAAGCGGAATAATAGTATTTTTTTTTTTGCGTCTGTGGTGTTGCCACAGCGCGAATTCCGTCACTGATTCCCCGGTCGTCCGGCACCGACTGCCAAACACTACCTTGAAGAGTATGGGACCACACTAGACGCTGCCAAGAGTAGCCGCCTCCAAAGTGCCCGGTCTGCCGAGAATATCGCCGCTGTTGGAGAGGGTATCGAGCTGTCGCCAATTGCCCCGCAATTAGCCATCAGCCGGCCGTCCCTAAAGCGAATTTTGGTCAAAGACCTGGGCATGTTCTGGTACAATGTCCAGTCAATGCATCAGTTGCTGCCTGTCGACAGCCAAACGCGTGTAACCTACGCCTAAACCATCCTAAATCTCGAGGCCGAAATGGACGATTTTTCGACCAAAGTTATAATAAGCGACGAGGCTCATTTACGTGAAAGAGAAAAATTATCGCTTCTGGGGCACCAAAAATCCACGAGTGATACACGAGGAGACATTACACCCACTCAAAGTGACTGCATGGTATGTTGTTCACGCTGGATGATGACGCTAGTTATTTTATTCAAAGACGCCGCTGATCAAACGACAACAGTGGACGGTGCGCGCTATAGGACAATGTTAGCCGAGTTTTTTTTGTTGCAATTGAACAAATTAGGACTGAAGGACACGTGGTTCCAACAGGACGGAGCAATGACGCACACTGCGCGAGCCACAATCGATATTACTTAAACTTACGAATAAAAAAGCCCAACGAAAATTCGAAAGTTTCGTGAAAATTATAAAAATTTAAAATACAAGAGGTTTTATTATAGCTTAAATTTTTTTGTAATACGAAACTATGAAATTTTGTTTTCTTATTGTTGCCTAAATTACTCTCAGTGTACATATGTATAACAATTTATACGATCAACTAATATAAATGTCTTTGCGGAATCGGCATTTTGAGGCCTACTATAAATAGTACACCAATTTTTTTATATGTTAAGGACCTAATACCACCAACTGTCGTACTAAGTTTTAAAATGATCAGTTCATAATTTACCATTAGTACCATATAAGTCCCATTACCGGAAATTACCTTAACAAGCAGACATTTTTTGGATTTCCTGGTAGAGAAACACTATAATATTCATACTTGTTATCACCAATTTTATTTTGCATAAACGTTACTTTATTATATGGAAATAAATAAGTAGCTTTTATATAATATTATAAATATATGAAGTAAAACATTGTATATTGATTCATTCATTTATGTTCATTTGCATCTTACCCTCGCAGTATGATATCTTATCTGCATTCCCGTACTACTGCTGGGCTCATTCAGTTGCATGCCACCAATCGAACTGCTGTCTTCTTCTGAGAACTCTGTCTGTCGATAACGAGTCATCTAAAAGCAAGGGAAAGTAAAAAATATAAAAATAATTTTATCTCATGTTTATTAAACTTAATACAAATGTATATTTAAATTTATCAAACCAAGAGAGTTCAGTATAAATGTATTTATTACAAAATTACTGCCTGTTCTTGTTATTTATTTTATTAATTAATTTTTAATTTCAGTTCCATGTTTGTAATAACATTTTTAATTTGCCAAACGGTTTTACACAAAAATTTTATACAAAAAATTTTTACATTTAATAAGTATTTATTTATTTATTAGAAGTATTCTAAATCTTACAATAATTTCTATTTATTCGGCTTTTAATTTACTATTAAAACTGTAATAGCTAAGAATAAAAATTTTTATTCAAAATTAAATATATACGATATTTATCCTAGTGTAATGCGTTTTCGAAACCAGCTACGATTTCTCGTCAGCACTCTTTTTATTCGATACTGCTGTGAGTTGGATGTAAATTTGAATACGGGAATTATATTCACATTTTATATTGCCTAGACCGAACTTAATCCACATACAACCCTATGTTCTCTTATTCTTACTCTTTGTCTTTACCAGCCAAAAATTTGTCGAGACAAGAACATGACGTCGTGTGTTTACGTTTTCTGGTGTAAAGAGAAAGTACTTATGTTTATGTTTTGTCGATTCATAGTTTATTTATATGATAGTGTTAAAGAATAATTAAGTACTATTCTCTTTGAGGCTAAAGTTTCACTTGTCGGTTTTAAATGTCAAAATTTATATATAAGAAATGTAAATAAGTTAGCCACCCTAAAAATATTATAAACTTGATATTGAATGTTTTCGTTGACATCCAAAATAGCGTTTGATGGCAGACATGGTTGAGCAAACATTTTCTCTGACAGCAAGAACAAAACATCGACATGGGCGGTCCAGACGAGACAAAACGGTCTGCGGCGAACAAAACTATGGCTCGTCACTAAGTTATTCTATTTGCATTTATCACTAATTACTTCTATTATTTACTTTAACATCTACTGATGTCGAACTAATATTTTCTATTTATTCAACTGTTTTATGTGACAATAGAGGATCATTTTATGATTGCACTATGCAACCAAAATTTAATAAAATGAAACAGTATCACATTATTTTATTATACCCACAAAACATATGTTATAGGGCATTATGTGTTTGTGCAGATGTTTGTAACGACCAACAGTAATGGTCGGAGACCCACCTTAAAGTATACCGATCGATTCAGAATTACGCCCTGAGTCGATTTATATATGTCCGTCTATCCGTCTGACTGGGTGTCCATGTATTCGTGTGAACACGCCACAGGTCGCAATTTTAGCTAGAATATTACTTCAGATTTTTAAATTTTTTTTAACATTAATATACTGAACACAAATATTATCGGCCTTTTTTTCATAAAGGCCTCATACAAGTTTGGTTTAGGGTATAATATTATCGGGCTTAACCAACTATAACTTTCCTACTTATTATGGTTTATTTTACTTGATGCCTTTTTAAACGATTTTTTGTGGCATTTTGCATAACTTTTTTTTTTAAATTTCGTGTTGTTTTATTTTTTTTATATATAAAATAATTGCCAAAACTTTGTTATTAATATTTACCAATTAAAAAAAAATTCACTTTAAAATAACGGTAAATTTCAAAACTTACAATCTTAATATTCAAAAAATGTTTACTAACAGTTAAGCATTTCCAATTGCTTATCAATAAATATAACTGAATAATTAAATTTATTTGACTCTTTAATTGATTAGCATTGTTTTAACATTATATTTTGGTATTTCATACATACACTATTTTGACGTTTAAAGAACTTATAAACAAACATGTCTTTCTAATTTGGTTCGATGTAGAATGCAGACAAACACTTTCACAAGATGGACTGACGTATTGGCATTCAGTCAAACACAACCCAAATAATTCAAATTCAAATTACATAAGTAAAAAATTGATCTTAAGGTATTTACAAATTTACTGTAATATGTCTCTCTGCCTGCCAGCGAGTGTATGCAAAATTATGGACTTTACGAGTAAATAATTTATGTAACGAAACATGTACTAAATGACATACGATGAACTGTTTTCATTGTATAAAATGTTTTGTTTAGCTACAAAAAATTGTGCTGCAGATCACAAAACTACACACTTTTTCGACGTTCAAAGGCCGGAGAAATACTGAACAACAAAACCGTTCCATGTGATATTATGCAAAATTATTTTAAATATATTAATGTGCAAACATATGTATATACATTGGTGTGTACTTATGTGGCATACTACGAGTAAAATTAAATAATATTTAGAATAAATGCTATGGAGCAAAAAATACTAAACTTTGCCAAAGTGAGATCACAAAAAAATTTATTTGTACTCGACAGACTTGAAATGGAACAAAAATAAAATCAACAAAACAGATAAAACAAAAGAGAAATGTTTCGACCACCCCCATATAAACAAACCACCCACCCACCCTCATATATAAAGCATATAATTGTATACAAACGTATGTAAATATGTACGTCAAGATATCTAAACATACGTATAGATGTCTATCGTATTATGTTTACATTGTGGTAGGAACACTGTTGTGGGCAACATATTATTGGGTCCACATTGATTTTGAGCAAAATATTAGACATAATTTTATTGTTATTTTTATGCCCATGGTAGGGGTATTCTGCAGGCCAAATTTTACCAATCGCCTCAGTATCACTTACTGGGTCGATTAAGGCATGTCCGTACATATTTTAATGTTTTCTTTAAACTGACACAAATAAGATAGCCGTCATACAAAGGTCCTCCCGAAATAAACATATGTGTAACGCTTTATGCCACCATTAAGTCCGTAGTCTAATATTACGGTCAGACGACATGGCTACATCGTCTGTCCAATTTATAAGGACCCAGAGTTTAAACACTCTATGGGGTCGCACATGGCAGAATTACCTTACAAGGTAAAGTCGTTACGGCAACAACTACAGTTAACACAATATAAAATTTATAAAGTTGTTGTAAAACCCCCGTCTATAACGTAATCAAAACGAACTGTTTTGACAGTTTTAACGCCCAACATGAGCAAAAAATAGTCAACTGTTAAATCGACTATACCTTGTACGGTAATTGTACAATGGGGTCGCAAATGAATTCCAAACGGAACAAAACACCGATAAATACCTTTATCACTATGTGAAGGGCATTAAAAATTAAAATTTTTAAACTAGAAGCACGCATTTTAGTGAAAATTTTTTACTTAAGGTGTTGAGTGTATGGAATTAAAAGCTAATTAGCGGGCCACGATTAGCCCACAACAGATGTGTTAAATAAGAAAAATTAACAAAATATAAAAACTGACAAATGCTGAAAACCTTTTTAAGCGTGCTGAGCTTAAAAAAGTGATATGAATTAAAAAGTTTATTTAAAAGAGATCACAAAGATAGAATTATCAAAAATGTTTTAATTTTAATTAACACGTTAATACGTTAAGTCAACAATAAATTTGACTATTCCAATTAGATTTTTAATTGTTTATAAACCAAAAATGTCTTTAATAGCTCTAATTTCTAAAATTTTTGTATCTTAATAAAACGTTCAAAGATACATATTGTCAAAGAAATACACAAAATGTTTTCTATTCTTTGGAGTGCGGCAAAGAAATATACATGTTTTGGGTTAAAAAAAAATTTGTTTTATGCCGTTTATTCTGTTTAATTATTTTCTATTTTTATGTTGATTTACATCTTTTATATGTTCAAATCGGAAAAACTTATTCCATAAGCAAAGCAGTGGTTAAAAAACTATGATATCGTGGATACGAAGAAATTTAAGAGCTTGATATCGTCCAATATATTTGATTCACCATAACGTGGATTGCGGATTTAGAGAAAAAGCACATTAATTATGTATAATTAATTCCTAACTCTTTTTTTTTTAATGTACCATGTGGCAGAAGTAGTCATTTGACGAAATGATTAAAACAACATAATCACTTACATTTTCATAACTTTTTATGTGAAAAATTAGAAAAGCAGCCGCATTTTATATCCGGTATAAGTTTATTTTAAGTTGTTTTTTATTCTTTTTAAAATGCGGAAAATCGAAAACATGCGATTTTGGATAGGTCAGTTCGTTCCTGGTTTTAATACATAATGGATAGTTGTACACCAAAAAAATAACTTTTGTAAATTTGTTTTTAATATTTTAGATTAAAAAAAGTTTTATTTCATTTTGAAATTTAAATTAAATTTATTTAATTTTTTTGAAGATTTTACTACACCATCAACGGCTTCAGAAAAGCGTTCTTAGTGGAATTAAATATTAAATAATACTTAAAAGGTATGTAAGCTTTACTTTACAAAAGTAGAGTTTCAGAATTTCAAATTTTGATACTTAAGTATTTTTATAAAGGAAGCTTTTTTCAAATATTCAAAAAAACGTTCACATGTTTCAAGCACACAAATTAAAGTAAAAGACAAAAATGTACAAGATATGTAGATAAATTTATCTTTTATACAATTCGATTTTAATATGCAAAAACACACATTTACATACATTTTAAAACATACACATTTTTCAATTGAAAGCAGTTTTTAAACAAAAGAATTTTTACTTTGAAGCATATGTTTATACTCGTAGACTTACTAACAAAAAAACAGGCAGTAAATAATAATATTTCTACAATTTGGTTATACCGTACATAAATAAGAACATTCAGGCAAAAGTATTCATAATTTAATTCAACATACATGTATTACCTTTGCCGACATAATTTTTTTTTATATATTTTTTACTTGCGGATCAAAGAAAAATTGGTCGCTTTTTATTTAAACGCAAAAATTTCGCTTTGCCTTATTAAGTTTTTTTTGTTATTTTTAAACACTTTTACCATATTTTGTCAACTAAATATAAAAGTAAATATTAGTATTACATTTTTTTTAATTATTTTAATTAAATATTTTTTTTTAGTTTTTAAAGAATACTTTAATGTTTCTTTACGAAAGAAGGAAAATTTTTCACTACCGTATTTATCTATTCAACAATTTTAATTGATTTGTTACCTCCAGAGTTTAAGCAAAGAAAGTGCGGAAAATGTATTGAAGTCCTGCTCTTATGAGATACATTTAGTGCGCATGTTAGGCTGAGGTATTGCCAACTGATATTAGTTTTATTAAAAACCGTTAAATTAAATACAGGAAACTTTAAAGTTCGACTATGCTGTTATGCTGTTATGACCGAAATGAGTGAAATGTATGTAACCCTTAATTTTTTAAAGTTTTTGCATTATTTGGTATTAAAATTATATAAACGAAAATTATTTGGTGTTTTAATAATAAAAGAAGTATGTATACACAAATTTTTTAAAAGAATATAAAATTAAATAAAAGTGTAAAATATAGCACAGTTTTATTTCAAAATTCTGAGCACAACAATAAATATTCTCCTAGCATATTTGCGCAATAATTTATCTTCATTCATTAATTATTTATTTAAGTTAAGGGGATTATTCATAAACAATTTTTTAATTTAAAATAGATTAGAAATACTGATTTTATATGAAAATTTCGCTTAAAAACCCTATTTTAAATTAAAAAAAAATAATTGAAAAAGTGCAATAAGGTTGCGTATACAATACATAAAATATATACATATTTCGTAGATGAATTTTCTCCATTGCATTACATAAGTCAATGGGGTTTTAACCATTACTTAGACAAATAATTTATATTTAGGTAACAAAGTAATCAGTGGTCGTCATTTTTAAAATTTTTTTTAAAGCATAAAATATTAACCTATAGGTAGTTGCTTTACTAAGTATTTTTAATATACACATTTTTTTGGCATCGACTTTTTTGTATTTATTAATTTATTTTTTTTTTATTAAAGTAAAACAGAGAAAACAAGATATTTTGATACCATTTCCGTTAAAAAAAGTTCCCTCGAAACATATTTTTGATACCCAAATGAAATTCTCATTTTCCATTACTGCACCAGACTCTTGCACTTACCACTGATGTACCGGAGCACCCCTACCTAACAATAGTGATATATAAATTTCGACACAGCCGTGTATAGCACAATTGTAAGCAATTTTTTTCCTAACTTTTAAATTTTAATATGTATAATATTTAACATTTCACTCTTTTACATTTACTTATTTTTTACTACACAAAATTGCAACTCTTCTAATTACAAACTGACAATTAAGTTGTCAAAATAAATGTCATCGAATCATTTTTATAGTTTGGTGTTACATCATTAAAAATATAGGATTAAATAAAATATTAAAAAATATTTATATAAAATTCGTGAAAACAAACAAAAGTAAAAGATAGTTGAGTGCTGTTGCCTTTTCAACCCAGTTTGAAAGACAGCAACAGCAGTGAGTATCTAAAACGAGCAAAAACAATGACCGAAGAATCCAACAATCAGGTTAGTTGTGTTGCAAAAAAATAAAATATTACTAAACGGCGGCTATAATTATACCAAAAGAATTTATTTTGCTTAAACATATTATTATTTTGGAAAATTATTACTTGAATATGCATTTACATTATAATATTTGTCTACAATAACTAAGGTTTTATAGATGTATGTAAAAATGTGTATTGGTAAATACATACACATAAACAAATACATTATTAATAGCAATTCTTATATCTGCGCAATATAAGAATTGTTTAATGAATTTAAACAATATTTAGTTTATCAACAAAAAATCTATTCAAAATTTTAATGTAGTAGTTATTGGACAATGCCTTATTGATTTAGATGGGGGAAAAGAAAGAACTTTCAAGTCATTTACGTTTTAATATTATTTTAGACAGAACTGTATGAAAGCTACTATAGTATGTATACATATTTACTAATATGATTATTATAAAATATATTTATTTAAAGCCATTCCCATTTTTAAAAAGTCGACACGTGAATTCAAAACGTGTTTGTTTTTTCTTCTTGTTTTACATCAGCCATGTAAAAACCAGGTGTAGGGGTGGGTACCTTTACTTTATCGGAAAAGATGTAAGACAGTTTGTTGTATTACTTTTTTTAATTTTTAAAAAAGCTTTAAACTTTTCAATTTTTTTTATTAATTTTCAAATTAAATTTTACCCTAAAAATTCGTTAATGGAAAAAGGTTCAGACTCATGTTACTTTGACCATTTTTAAAATTTTATTATTCCCCAAGATTATCTTTTTACCTTTTTTCAGTCTAGAAAAAAATTTTGCGTGTGTATTTTTATTTTTAATGATAATAAAGCATTACTATTGTTATCTCGCGCAATGTAATGGGTTTGTTTTGTTTTATTATCAATATCTACTGTCTTTTTACTTAAATTTGTAAAGTGCATAAGATCATAAAAAAGTTTTAGTTTAAAAATCGTTGGATATTAAAACATTTTTATTGCCAACATTATTGCTGAAAATAAAATAGGAATAAGTAGGCATGTTCTAAAAATCACGTGATATTAAATCACTTGGGATTTTAAAATCACAATTCTGTTTTTAAGTTATTTATTTAATTATTTTATTGCAAAATTAGGTTTTGAAAAATATAATCAAGTAATTCTTAATTTAAAATCACACAAATCAAAAAAGTTTTTTGTGTTTCTTGTGATATCAAATTATTTTCCCAAAAAGTGGTTTTTAGAACATGCCTGATAATCATCGTTTAACTTCGATGTACTTGTTATTAGATCTTTTAACATATTTTACAGTTTTTAATTGCCAAATACCAAATTTCCATATGAAATTGGTAGAACTAAAAGATAATGACATTACCAATAATATGTCATAGATACCTCCCCTTTTTGCACAATTTTATTGCACTTTTAGGCATGTTAAACGATTTTACATCTATGGGCTAATTACGGCATTCGATTTGAATCTAAATTTTAATTGATTCATCGAGCTGTCAATATTTTAATTTTAACAACTCATTTGAGTAAAATTTTGATTCGTATCGAGTGCTGCGGTTTCGCGACAGGTTTTGAATATTTATATTCTTGTCCATGTGTTATTTTTTTTTTGGTTTTATTATATTTTTGTTTTAAGCAAAAAGTAACTACAAAGGTTTCGATTTTCTTTTAGTAGTATAAATCGAGCTCATACTGTGTTAATTTATTTACGTTCCCATTTACTTCAAATATTATTTATTTATATTTATATAGTGTTTTTATTATTTTTTATTTTATTTTTATTTGTTTTTGTTTTAGTAGTCATAAAAAATATAATCAACATTATCAACCCTACAAAATAAAAAATCAACAATTTATTAGTTGATTTGGTGCTATAGACCGGCTACGAAAGTGTTTTGGAATCAAACGTAAAGGATTTTCATTGACACCATAATAAAATACTTTAGCCTTAATTTTTTGTTTAATTAAATATATTTTATTGTTTACTTTTTTAAAATCTCTGCTTGTTATGTCAGTTTTAAAATTTGTATAAAAAATAGCAGAAAAACAATTTGAAATTATTAAAAAAAAAACAAATAACTTATTAATCACTCAAGAAAAACATATTTTGGTTACATTTTAATGGTAATGTTTTCATATTATATATTTGATTTTATTTAACGATTAAGTAGTAAAAGAAAATAAATAATTTTTAAACATTAAAACATTTTGTAAGAATCAAAACAAATAGCCAAATAATTTATTTTGCATATTAAAAAACTACAATTTATTTTCGTAAATAATGGCGGCCTATTTAAATCGAACACTTTCTGCGGTAACTGGTAATGGCGGCAACGCCGGTAACACATCTAATACACACAATAAATCATTAAATTACGATCCGGCTGTGTTAATGTCTGAAAATCGTACAATGTACAACCACACGGATACATCGCCCTTACAGGTCTTTGTTAGAGCCAAAAAGAAAATCAATGATATTTATGTTGAAATTGAGGAATATGTCAATGAAACTACGCAATTTATTAATGGTAAGTAGTGCGCAATGAAGAATTTTCTTTTAAAAGGCTGGATTTTTTTTGTTAAATTTTGTTGCAGTCCTACATGCCGAAGCAGATATTGTTGACAAAGCTGAACGTGAACTCTTCGAGAGCTATGTGCTTAAGGTGGCCGGCATACGTGAGGTATTGGATCGTGATCACATGAAAGTGGCCTTTTTTGGTCGCACATCAAACGGCAAAAGTTCTGTGATCAATGCCATGTTACGTGAGAAAATATTACCGAGTGGCATAGGTCATACCACAAATTGTTTTTGCCAGGTAGAAGGCAGCGACAGTTCCGAGGCATATCTAATGAAAGAAGGTTCTGATGAAAAACTTAATGTTGTGGTATGTGGAAATTTTAAAATATTTTAAACCAATAAAAGTAATATTGAAAACGAAAAACGTATATTACAGAACATTAAACAATTAGCTAATGCCTTGTGCCAAGAAAAACTTTCGGAAAGTTCTTTGGTGCGTATATTTTGGCCCCGAGAACGTTGCAGTCTTTTGCGTGATGATGTGGTCTTTGTGGATTCACCCGGTGTTGATGTTTCAGCAAATCTTGATGATTGGATTGATAATCATTGTTTAAATGCCGATGTCTTTGTTTTGGTTTTAAATGCTGAATCAACAATGACCCGCGCTGAAAAGCAATTCTTTCACACAGTTTCACAAAAATTATCGAAACCCAATATTTTCATACTTAATAATCGTTGGGATGCTTCGGCCCATGAGCCAGAGTCTCAAGAATCGGTAAGAACTTGTTTTTCAAACTTAATTGGTGTTTTTTGATATAATTTTATTTTGAAAATTGTAAAAAACTTGTATATTATTATTTATCTTAAAATATTACACATAATTCACTTAAGGAGCTTGAAAAGGTAAAGAAATGTAACCTTTTAGCTGGCATAGCTTAGCGTTATAAAAGCAGTTTTATTTTTTAGTTTGTAATAGAATATTTTTTTAAAATCGAAATATTTTTAGTTTTAGTTTTTAATCTTTAGATTTAAAAAAAAAAAAATCTTAATTTGTTTACCTGCTTAAATCCCTTTGTTACGATTTAAAAAAAAATAACCTTAAAAAGTTTTTAAATCTTTATTTTATCATTAAAGGTTAAAATACAACACACAGAACGTTGCATCGATTTCCTTACGAAAGAACTAAAAGTAACAAATGAAAAAGAGGCCGCTGAACGTGTTTTCTTCGTTTCGGCCCGTGAAGCGCTGCAGGCCCGCATTGAGGAAGCTAAAGGCAACTCTCCCAGTCAAGGAGCCTTAGCTGAGGGCTTTCAAATGCGTTATTTCGAATTTCAAGATTTCGAGCGTAAATTCGAAGAATGCATTTCCAAGAGTGCCGTTCAGACAAAGTTTGAAAAGCACAGTTCCCGTGGCAAAACACTTTCCGGTGACATGTGTTCTATGCTCGATAATATCTTCGAACGCATTGCAATATTTCGTAATTTAAAAATGGATCAAAAGAGTCTACTACACGATCGTATAATGGGTACCGAAACGGAAATGATGAATGTAACACGTGAAATGAAATTAAAAATACACAATATGGTTGAAGAGGTCGAACAGAAGGTATCGAAAGCTTTGAATGAGGAAATTTGGCGCTTGGGTGTATTAATTGATGAGTTTAATATGCCCTTCCATCCGGAGCCTTTAGTCTTGAATATCTACAAAAAGGAATTGAACGGTCATGTCGAGGCGGGCTTGGGTTCAAATTTAAGAGCACGACTATCGATGGCATTGGCGATGAATGTTGAGGCAGCCCAGCGGGAAATGACTGGTAAGTTAGTAGTAACGAAAAACTTGTGCTGAAAAAAGAGGGGTTTTAAAAGTTAAATTTAATTAGAATCCCTATGACAATTTGATCGATCGAGTAGAATTTCGATTTAAAACGAATGCCATAATTTTCCTCATAGTACGGTTTTAGAACCTTAAAATATTTTCATTTAAGGAAAAAAAAATGTAAAAAAAAATATTATTTTCATTTAAGGATAAAAAAATGGTAAAAATGATATTTAAGTACTTTTTAGGTACTTTATGTTACTTTTAAACCAATAAGGATAAAGTGTAATTCAAATAGCATTCGAAAGCTACAGAAATATATTGAGGTTTAACACGGTTAATGCAGGCAAAATTTAATTGTTTTAAGTTTTCCAAAAATGTACGTTTTTGCATTTTTTAGTACTTTTTTAAATTTTTTTATGAGTCTACAAATATAAAATAAAGTGCAATTAACGCAGATCAAGATCCAAAGTCAACAACAAGGTGGACAAAAGGTATTTTTCACATTTGTTGTACTCTATTTCTCTTTCAAGATTTTAGATTCGGATTGCGGTCTGGAGGTGGCTACGTGAACAAAAAGTACTTATCTCTAATTTTTAGTACTTTTTTCATGTTTAGGAATAATGAGTCTAAAAGCAAAAAGTTAAGGGCTATTGACTCTAATATTTCACATTTTTTTACGTTTTTGCCTTTTTTTAAATTCTTAAACTAAAAATGTAAAACTAATTGCTACCAATCCCGATTGAGGTCGAAGGAAACCTTAGTTGACAAACGGTACCTTGCCAAATTTTTGGTACTTCTCGCATTTTTTTGAATTTTTTTTTCAGATTTGAGAAATATAAAATAAAGGGCTTTTGATATAGATTGAGCTCAAAAGGCAACAAATTAGACAAAAAGGATTTTTTCACATATTTGGTACTTTTTTTAATTATTTAAGATCATAATACTGCCCCAAACTAAGGTCGAAAAAAGTACTTTTTTACATATTTGGTTAATTTTTTTGCAATTTTTGTACTTTTTTGAATTTTTTGAGACTGAGTTCACAAATATAAAATTGACAGTTGACTCAAATTGAGCTCCAAAGTCAACGTGGAAAAAAAGTACTTTTTTCAGGTATTTGGTCCTTTTTGCATTTTTGCTACTTTATATCTTGAAATCATGAATCCTAAACTATAGTCTCAGATTGAGGTCGAAAGTCAACTAATTGGGCAAAAGTACTTTTTGTTGAAGACAGATTGAACCACAAAAAAATATTTTTTTTTTTGTGGCACAAAAGTGACAATCGATTTTTAACATGACTTTTTTAAATTTATCTTTTACAGAACGCATGCATGCTTTGTTGCCAAGCGAAAAACTTTTAACTCCTACGAAAATTGTTGCACGTTCTCAGCCGTTTGAAATGTTATATTCACTGAACTGTCAAAACTTGTGTGCCGATTTTCAAGAGGATTTAGAGTTTAAATTTTCCTGGGGCATAACGGCCATGATACAACGTTTTACTGGCAAAGTAAGAGAACATAATAGCAGCAAGAAAACCCAATCAGCTATATTTTATTGTCAGGGCAATACAATGGTAAGTGATCAAAACTTAAAACGATTTTAGTAGCATTTACTAAAACATTTGTTTATTTAGCAAAACCCAATGTCGCCAATTTCACCTGTTAATGATGCACCATTGTGTCTTATACCCACGCCTGTGGGTAATATTACCCAAGACCAATTATCAACAATATCACGTTTTGCCTTGGCCTCAATTGGATCACAAGGTACCGTGGGTGGTCTTATAGTGGCTGGCATTGTAAGTTCTAAGCGTTTTTAACATACAATTTGATACAAACAAGTTTTTATTAAATTTTTTTCTTTAATTAGATGTTAAAAACAATTGGCTGGCGTGTTTTAGTGGGAGTTGGTGCTTTATACACTTGTGTTTACTTTTACGAACGTCTTTCGTGGACTAACTCAGCCAAAGAAAGAGCCTTTAAGGGACAATATGTGCGACATGCAACCAAAAAATTAAAAATGATTGTGGATTTAACATCGGCCAACTGTAGTCATCAAGTGCAGCAGTAAGTTTCGTTTACTAAGTACTTGTAATATTTATTAATACTTTTTAATTTTTTTTTTCTTTTTCTTAGAGAACTTTCTAGCACATTTGCTCGTTTATGTCGTACCGTTGATACGGCCACCACCGATATGAACGAAGAATTAAAAACATTAGAAGCTCAATTGGCTGTCTTAGAAACAAACCAGAAACAAATAAAATTATTACGCAACAAAGCCAATTACATTCAAAATGAATTGGAAATATTTGATAATAATTATATTGCATCAAATTAGTCCATAGTCAAGATCATCGGGTATTCTTAAAACATTTTCAACCTTCGTAGTAAATGTTAAAAAGAAACCAAAAGATTATTATTTTAGTCAATATTACAATAAAAAAAAATGGGCTGAGTAGAATGCGTGCATGCATGTATCTACAAAACTAGATTATTTGCATGAATTTCATACCATATTAGGTAACAATTGGGAATAAAAAAAACTATTTACATTTTGTAAAAAGCAAAAGCTTTATGTTAATTATTTAAACAGTAATTTTTATAATTTAATTGTGTTGCTTCTAAGTACGATATACATTTATATTATTTTTCTTCTTTTAAAATATTTTTTAAGTAATATTTTGCCTGTTTTGTAATTTGAAACGAAAATTGCGTATTTTAACGGATATTCGTGTGGCCAGGAGCCATTAAAACATTGAGGTTTTAATTTATTTCTTCATATTTTTCTATAAATATTGTGTTTTCTTTGCGCTTTTTATTTTTCTGCAATAAAATGTTTTTTTTTTTTCATAAACGAAAAACTTGAATTGTTATTATTTAAATATTTTTATTTACATGATACATTTATTTATAAATTTGTGTATTTTTAAATATTGATTGCAATGTAATAAATAAAAATAAAAAGGAAATAAAATTCAAAAGAAATTTAAGTTCTTTTGTTTCTGAGAGCAGATTTCTTACGGCGCCCTGCGGTACGAGTTAGGTAGGGCAAGTGATGCATACCAAAGATGATGCTTCACTCCACTCGAAGACAATTGAGTTACCATGAGGAAAAAGAGAGAAAAAAGAAGGATTTCTATTAGACAGAAGATAGAATAGAGATCGGAAGTAAATAAAGTTACAGTAAAGAATGTTAAATGGTCCAAAAACAACAAGTCATAGGTACCGCTCGTTAGTCATTTAAGGTTTAATTATATGTGACCTACCATAACGCCATAACCATAACCATTGTCATAAAAACCAAAACTCAATTGGTTTCTAAGGTTATGGCGTAATGGTAAGTCACCTTTAATCAAATACAGTGTTGCCCATAAGTTTGGTTCGAACAGCTGTTTAATGTGGTATGGTTAAGTCACGTATAAATGAACCTTTAAGTCCTTAACGAGTCGTAAAATAGTTCTGGTGAGGTAAAGAGCTCGCGCGTCGTTGGTCATTATTTTTTAAAGACAACCAGGCCGTCCCTTTTTATCGCACTTCGAGAATTCTGCGTCTCACTCTCGCATGTGGTGAAGTGTATGGCGTCGCATTACTGTACCGCGATACAGTTATCAGAGGCTGCATCATTTGACTGCATGCAAAAAACATTTTGAATATATGGAGGAGAACCACTAAACTCAATCATAAATTAACAATACATTTTAAAAATACCTTGATCGGAAACAAGTATCCAGGCCGTAACAGCTTCCTATTCGAAGGCATAGGTCGACTGGTTTCGTTTGTCTGGATCAACGTGGGATACCCTGGCTATTTGGTTATGTACCTCGGCCATTAAATTTTAGAATTAAAAAAAATTAAGTCCTTAAACGTACCCTATCATCTTATAAATGTCCCACTCTGATAAAGTGCCGATAAGTGGTCTACGAGGTATTCGCCAAAGTGACGCTCCGTCTCCTGAAACGCGCTGGGCATTCCATCGTCTCGACCTTGTCTGCGTACTCGCATAAGTAGCAGTATTCAACCGTACCTGGTTGCCACTTAAATCATCTGGCAGCAAATTACGGCATTCGATTCGAATCGAAAATCTTCTCGATCGATCGAGTAGAATTTCGATTCGAATCGAATGCCGTAATTTGGCCCCTGATGTTGCATTGATTGGTGAAAATACCGGGTAGTCGGTATTTTTTACCCATAAGCAAGAAAATTTGGGCCCTTTCAGCTAACGGTACTCGCTACAAAGATTTCAACACCCTGCAACCTCAGTCCAGCACCTGTTCCAGCGTCTTGTCCCTGAAATGTCGATCAATCCTACCAAAGAATTCGCACAGTGGGGAAAAAATCGAGGCAGTTACAACATTGGCGTTTACCCCAGATCCTGTTCGTGACAGCTCATTTTCGGGTATTCCAGAAGAGTATTTTTCCCTCGAATCCCTGGAGCGCTGATCTGCAGTCCTTGAACACCCTTGACCTTACCATGTTAGAAATCAGTGCCTTAAAAGCAGCTTGGCAGTCCATATGAATGTTAATGCATTCTCCCCTTAGATTGTTGCTCTGCCAAGACAAGTGCGCGGCTGATGACAGTTCCAGTCCTACTATCCGTCTTAGACCCATCGATGTACATGGCTGTTCTCTCAAGTGGTAAGTGGCCATTTACCCACGCCGATGTGGTGGACAAGTCGTCAGACTCGCTGGCGATAATCCGCTGCTGTTCGATCCTTTCCATCTGTCAGTTTGCTAGCATCTCCCAAACATAAATCGCGCCATGTTTCTGTTTCCCTGAGTCTCAAAGCACTCTTGGTTGCCGGGTTTTTAGCAAAAAGGAAAAGTAGGTTCAATATCGTATCGAGGCCCTTGCGGAGTACCCCTGAGAGCTTCCGTAATACAAACAGAGGCATTCCTTTGAATCTTATTAAACATCTTGCGGTGACAGTCGCTTGTGTCCAAGTGTAATACGATTAGTAAATTGGATAGAAGTGTGAGAAAGTGTGTGAAAGTCGTTGTCGACGCCCAATTTTAGCGGAATTTAAATTAATTTGCCATCGTTAACGTAATCCGAAATCAGTTGTTATTGGCAGGTATGTGATAATGTCTACATCTTAAATTTTTTTGACTGTATTTAATTTGCAAGTCGACGTCAATTGTGTTGCCGTTGACATTCGGAATAGGAGGTGACTGCGCGAGCGTTTCTACTGTAAATTTGGTGGGGGTTTCTGGTTATAGGCTTGGAAGCATCATTGGATTTATCAAGGATGTTGGATGACTAGGAATAAGTCCGTTGTTCATTAGGTTTGGCGCTTGGGCATGGTTTGAGGGGCACATTACTTTTTCTCATCCCTTTTTCTTCTGTTTAACAATATATTTTACCCCTTTATTTTCTAAAACGCAACGCCCTAAAACAAAAACAAAATGTATGGAAAAGTTTTTTAAATTTTAATTTTTTCCATACAATTGTTTGAGTTATTATGCGTTGCGTTTTACGTAATTAGGCCCTTAATCTTTCTACTTAGTGCTTGACTTTTCCTTCTTTTTTTCCTCATACTTTTTTTAAATGGATTTAAAATAAGCCTGCTGTGAGGAACACGCAACTTGTTCTCTTTCCTAACCTTTTTCCTTTAAGTTAATGATTATCCTTTACTGTTTATTCTTCTACTTTTCTTAAAAGATCCACATTGAGCCTATACGCCTGTGGCCCTTCGAAACCTAAACTAACCTTCACAAGAAAAGTTTTCTCTCATCTTTGCTCCATTAAAATAACTTTGTTTTTTTTTTGTACTTAAAAAAATATATATTTTAAATTATTTGTTTTATTTTTTAATTTTTTTTAATGTACAGATAAAAAGTATAAGACAAATTAAAAAAAACTAAACACACACAAACTCAATATTATTAAACATAAAAAATCACAATATTTTAACTAAAAAAGATGTTTTTTTTCTTCCTTGATATGTGTGTTATCGCACAAACATATTTAAAAGAAAAAAAAAAATATAATAAATTTTAAACGTGTGATGTCCATGATTGGTATTTTCAATAATTTAACATAAAAAAGTAATTTATAAAACAAATTTTTAAACAAGTTAATAATACGTACATACACACAAAACAAATAATTTAAATTTATAAAAAGATATTAAAAATAATTATTATTTTATGGTGTCTTTTCCGTTTTCCATCCAAGTTATAAAATTATGTTAAAAAATAGTTTTTTTTTCTTTTAATATTTAAACAAAATTCTACTAAAAGACAGAAAAAATAACATTTAAAGAGCATCGAAGTTTTTTAAAAAAAAAGTTTAAAATTATAAAACAAATTTGAAAAAAGGACAGATAACGTCGATGTTTCTGAAATCCAAAGAGTAAATATACATAAATACACACAAATTATATATATATAGGTTTGGTAACGATAGAAAAATAGTCAAAGATAAAAAACTTTAAAATTATATTTGAACAATTTCCTACATATGTATCGTTGCTGCTGTATAACGAGCCTCGCCACGCCTCCAAGACCACTGGCTGGGACGATACTAAAAGAAAAAAAAAAAATTAAAGAGAATATTTTAATATTTTTCTTTTGCATTTTGTATTTTCTTCTTTTTTTAGTAAATGAAGGATGTGAGATGATGAAAATTTTTAATAGCTTTTGAGTTTAAACAGGAAAAATCAGTTATTTCAAATTATAAATTCTAAGTGTGAAATCCGCTCCGCCCTGGATTAAATCAATTAAAAAAGACTAAATAACAAGGTATGTGCTACATCGCGTAAAACGAATTTAAACAGGAAAGAATATATAAGGTGGGCCAAAAGAAATCACCCTATTGAAAGATGCTCTTATTTTTGCAAATGGCGGCCAATGTCAAATCGGTTTTGACATTTGTAACCTAAATAGATGTAGAATACAAGTGAACAGGCCATAGAGCGATGCACTTCCCAAGAACGTGGAATAATTGTCTAAATTTTTCGTTCTTTGGTATTGGCGCAGCGCGAATTCCGTCGCCGATTCCCCGTTCGTCCGGCACCGACTGCGCAAACACTGCGCCGTTTGGCCATCAACTTAAAAAAGTATAGGACTACACGAGACGTTGCCAAGAGTGGCCGGCCCTAACGCGCCCCTTCTGCCGGGACTATTGCCGCTGTTGGCGATGATGTCGAGCTGTCTCCAGAAACATCGACCAGACGCCGTGCCTCGCAATTAGCCACCACCCAGTCTTCCCTACGGCGAATTTTGGTCAAAGACCTGCGCATGTTCCCGTACAAAGTCCAGTCCGTGCATCAGCTGCTGCCTGTCGACCGCCAAAGGCGTGTAACCTACAACCAAGCTATCCTCAATCTCGAGGCCGAAGTGGACGATTTTTTGACAAAAATAAAAATGGGCGATGAGGCTCATTTTTACCCCAGCGGGTATATAAACAAGCAAAACTATCGGTTCTGGGGCAAAACTATCGATTCTGGGCTGTCGAGGCCGAAGTGGACGATTTTTTGACCAAAATAAAAATGGGCGATGAGGCTCATTTTTACCCCAGCGGGTATATAAACAAGCAAAACTATCGGTTCTGGGGCAAAACTATCGATTCTGGGCTGTCATCGCAATAGAACGAATTAGGACTGGAGGACATTTGGTTCCAACAGGACGGAGCAACGGCACACACTGCGCGAGCCACAGCCGATATTCTGAAGGCGGCGTTCCCGGGTCGCCTCTTCTCTCGTTTTGGCGATTAACATTGGCCCGCAAGATCGCCCGATTTAACCGTTCCAGATATTTTTTGTGGGGTTAATTGAAGTCCCGTGTTTACGTGAACAAGCCCGAGACCCTGGAAGTCTTCAAGAACAACATTCGACACGAGATCGAGAATCTGTCGCCCGAAGTTCTCGCCAAGTGATAAAAATTCAAAAATCCGAGCCCGTATAACAATCCATTGTGACAACGATGGAAATTTTTTAAAAATAAAAGCGGTTAAATAGTACCACCTGCATAGCTGTCTCCAACACCCGTTGAAGGAGTGAACTAACATAAGCCGCAAGTTCCTCCATGAACCTTTAAAAATGGGACTAGGTAATGGACTGATAGTCCCTCCCCGGGAGCAACTATTACCGTAAACAAAAGAAACGAATGGAAAAACAGCCACCCTAATGTTGACGATCACCGCAAACGATTTAAGAACCATGATTTACGGATCTGCACTTGTAATGCTCGGACGCTTTTTAGAAAAGTGCATTGATCCAACTGGCGGAAGTACTGCATATGTACAAGTCTGACATTACTACCATTCAAGGAGTGCGATGAAATGGACAGGGTGTCACCAGAACAGAGAAAGGTGATACGTACTATAGTTGTCCTTCGACAAGGCGTGAATTTAGTTGCGGATTTTTTTATAAGTAGGAGAATGCGACTCCTGTGGATTGTTTTGTAAGTGAGAAGTTCCCCCTTCGAGAAATTTATAGTCGCCCTTTTAAAGACATAAAGAATCAAAGAAAAAATTATTATAAAAGTTTAAGGTTAACTTGCATTATATTAAAATAAATAATTCACTCTGTTAACAACTGGAACACAATTACAATTAATTTATATATATTTCCTCTTCAATATTTCATTGAAGAAGGTCGTTCGTAACGCAGCCATTTTTTAAATAATAATCAGCACTCAGGGGATGGTCACTATACATGCATTGCAACGTGTTGGTATCAGGTTATGGAAAAGGGAGTAGTGTTTGTGGACATTTGATTAAAATTTCTCGATATTAAGTACAGGAAAGCACAATTTTTACTAAGAGCCATATGCTGCTCGAATATCATGACATCATGGGGCGTAGATTGCGAGATTTCACTGCTGCCTTTATTAATATAGAAAAAGAATCGGAAAAAATGGATGTCTGGCAGTTAATAAAGACAAAACTAAGTGGATTGTTGCAACGGATCCACGAGATTTGGGAAATCTGTAAACGTTGGTAACTTCAACTTCAAGGTAATGGAAGAGTTCGTGTACCTCGATACCGCCATAGATAAAACAAATAACATCAGTTTGGAAATAAAGCAGAGTTGTACTTGCTAGTAGATGTTATTTTGGGCTAAGCAAACGGGGAAATCTTTCGAATTCGCACAAATTGAATTACAAAGTACGATTTTCAAAAATTTATTTACGAACGTTCGGAAATAAACTTTTATTTTTTAATAAAAATTTATATTTTTAGAATTGTCTCTCAAAGCCTAGTGGACCTATGTTTTTTAAACATGTTTAATTTCAGTATCAATTGGATTAAATTATTCCACAAAACTATGCCTTTCGAATCGAAAATTCCTTTCGAAAGCCTTTTCGATTCGATTCGAATTACATAATAACCTATTAACCCCCCAGTTTAAGAACAAGACCCTCTCTCGACAGACAAAGCTCTCATTATACAAAGACACTTTTTCCGCCTATTCTGCTATACGGCCAAAGGGCGTGGTTACTTACTCAAACAGCTAATGGTGTACTTGGAATGTTTGAGAGAAAAATTTTATGAACCAATCGGGGTAGGCAAAGAATATCGGTATCATATAACTCAAGAGCTTATTAGCTATATGCCGACAGTAATGTAATAAAGCGCGTAAGATACTGAAGGAAGACGCAAAAGGAGACAACCGAAACTCCGTTGAAAAAACCAGAAGTGGCAAATACTGGTTAGCAAAACTGACGTTATATTATACTTATGTTTCCTAATCTCACTTGTTGTTCAGTATTTAGTTACAAATTAGTTTGTTTAAAAAAGTAACAACTATTGATAAATTAGTTTAATATGTTTTATTTTCAAAACACAATACTATGAAGTTCAATATAATCCACATTATTTAGTTTAATGAAAACTACAAAAAAATAAAATGAAAAAGTTAGAGGTGCTTGAATGAAAATGAAGTGATTTTGATTAGTGATGACTAAATAAAAAAAACAGTCATTACATACTTGACCAAAAGGTCTTGAAAAAGAAACAGTAGAAAAAATATTAAAATAAGGTAAAATATATTTGGTTCCCCAATATGAAATATGACTTTTTAATGCTAATTTTATAAATCACTTTAGCTCACTTAATATTTCCACACATTTTTATTATAAAATTTTTTATTAGACAAAATAAAATTTCAATTAAAAGTAAGCCATGGTGATATATTAAACAAAAGCATTAGCTTCTATCAATAGTTTTATTTGCATCAAAACAATGTCAAGTACTTTATAAAACTTATGATTATAAATAAACAAACTGCGGTTATCTCTTTTTCAAGACAAAAATGTAGATAGGTAGGTAGGTGGGTAGGTACATAAGTATGTTTGTATGTAGATAAAGATGTTATATTTTGTTAGTTTGAACGAAATAAGTTGCTTTTACAAACCTGACGATATTTGGACTGCATGTAACAATAAATGTTATAAAAGAAGTGTTAAAATATTTTATATATACAAAAAACAATTCTTTTTAATTTGAAAAAAAAAACATATTTACCTGTATTAGAAGTTGACCACTTCTTGTATGAGGATTTCTATAGGCATAGACTATCCATAGCAAGGCACATGAAACCAAACATATAGGCAGAAATACGCCCAATGTTACGCCCATACTCTTACGTTCGGCCGATTCATCAACCATTGATTTCATATGTGTGCCAGTATGATATTCTTTATTAGACTTTTCAAATGTTGACTCGGTGGTGGTTGAGGTTTCTAAACCAGTTGGATTGTAGGGTTTAAAAGGATGTTCATGATCTCCATGATTAATGTTGGTGCTGCCATCGATAACTGCAGGTGTTATATTATCATTTTGATTGGCATTACTGCCCTTTTGTCCAATGGCGGGGCAGTAGTTTTCTTTGGCTACGAAGTTACGATCACAACCTTAAAATATTAAAAACACAGATACGGTTAACAGGAATGGTTTGTTAAAGTAAAGTTATCAAAATGCATATGCTTTTTTATTAATATTTACCATGTGCTAGCCATTCTTGTTTTTTGCGATCTGTACCAGTTGAGCATCTGTTTAAACTTGGACACCATGAACACTAGAAGAAATTAAATCAAACTTTAATTGTTTCAAACTTTAACAAATTTGATCAAAACACTGCCTCTGTTATATCGTTATACATTGTACGACAATTATATTTTTTTTAAATATATTTTTCAAAACACAAACAATTGCATTTGAAATGTTAACTTAATACATTGATTTAAAGATACAATATAGTGTGTGAACTAATTGGCTTTTCGATCGACTTCTCTATCTATTAGGATCCAGGTTTTAATTTTAAAATTTTTACAAAAAAAAAAAAAGAAAACCTTTCGCAATTTTTATTTTCCAAATATATTCGTAGTTTTTACAAAAAAATTTTGTATATTCTACGCAAGCGTTTCGTGGTACGAAATAACGAAAGATTTCGTGGAATATACGAACTATTTCATTCATATGTGGCATAGATTTTTTTGGTGTAAGAATATACTTGTTAGTTCATCTATCTCAGAAATGTATTATTTTGAGTTATGACTATTGTTTCAAATACCCAATTTAAATTATTTGCAGGTTTTGAAAATATATTTTACAACAAAAAAATTAAATGACCATTTATAGCAAATGCATAATACTTTCATAGAATTTTAAATCTTTTTCTAGTTAAAAAAAAGACAACAAAACTATCAGACAAAATGAGACAAAACAATAAAACAGAAGAGTTTTCCACATATAAAAATATGAACATAAATGTTTGCTTAAATAAGCAATTAGAAAAAATAAAAATACTTACATTAAATGCAGTGACATGATTTACACATGAGGCACAATCGGTATATTCAAGACAAGTGGGTAAAGCTTTCAAAGTGATGATTGTTGAATTTGTAATCTCAGCATCGGCAAAATTAACTCTATGATATTCATAAATTGTTTTCCTACGTGCAACTATAAATGAGATAAATTAGTAAAAACAAAAAATAACAAGACGTAATTTTGAATAAATTATAAGACCACTTACAGTAGACAACTTTGTCAATTATATAGGCATCGGAGAGGCCAACTTTAACGGGGTGTTTATCATCTTGTATAGCATTAACAAATATCGGCACCGAAAAATATGTGAAAACAATATCACCATTTTTTTGTAAGGTTGTACTGAAAGTGAATTTGCCTACATCTTGCTTATCCTGAAGACTAACGTTTTCCCAAATAACTGTAAAACTGGATCCTGCAAATTGGCAATCATACATATGGAATTAACATTTAAATATGTTTTCTAATTAAAATTTACTTACCAGTATCATTTAAACGCACAAACGAATCATTGGATAGACTTGTATCAAAATTGGCCATAAGTGGGGCAATGTATTGTGTTGCCGCTAACCAAGAGTGTACATAGTCGCCGGTATAGATAAAGCCCCCAGTGGCGACAGTAACATTTCTCACAGGATGACCATAGAAGGGAAAATCAAAACTTAAAACAACCGTCTAAAAAATAAAATAAAAAAAAATGTTTAATTAAAATTAAATTCTGTTTGAGGTTTAAACTCAATGCAACACAAATTTCTTTTAAATAATTTCAAAGCTTTAGAAATCTTTCTAAGTTTACTTACCATTGCTCTGCGATGTGATTGTGACAGCATATAGTTTGGCGACATGTTTTTAATTTCATTCCAGTAAGCATCTGCATTTACTTTGTCAACAACAATGGTACTATTGTAGTAATGATGATGATCCTATATAAACAAAATAAAACACAATAAAAATTTTAGAAATATTTTAAAGAAAAATCCTTTTCCCTCAAATAAATTACCTCAGTTTGATTCACCGTTAAATTATTATTTTTTAAAGTGTTTAATGTCTCGCTTTCGGGCACATCAATGGTGTCAATGATTTTCTCTTCTTCGGTTTCTTCCTCCTTCGGTATTTCAGCTCCTGCTGACGTTGCCACTGTACCAGTAATTGCAGTTGCCCCAATTGCCGCACTTGCTGCCGTTTTTGTTAATAAACCTGATGCCGTTGCCCCCAAAGCTTTTTTAGGATATTGATTTAGGATTTTTTTCACATCATCATTAGTATTTATTCCAGCTTCCGGCTGTATTGTAGAGCTGCCGAGTTTTGTTATTTTATCAGTCATATCCTTACGTTGTCCTGTGCCATTTACTCCCAACAACGGTCGATTGTTAAAGGGCACAACAATTGATGTTACCGCCGATGAAGTGGCATTTTGTTGTGAAGTTGATGTTGCTATTGTGGGACTTGGTGCATTTTGAACACTTTCGTATAGAGTCTTTTTGTAATCTGGAAAAATTAGACAGAATTGGAAGTACATATGTATGGTGAAATGTACGTAAAATAAGTTTTGAGAAAGAGCCCATACTAAACACGATTAACTTATGTAAATAAATTTTTACAAAACTGAAGATTTATCATGTTAAGTACTTATGTATGTCCTAATCTTCCCGTAGTAGTGAACTGATGGTCTCAAAGTTTTTTTTCTTTCCTTTAGAAAAGATTGTGTTATTTCAAAATTTACCTCTGCAACATTAAAGCTCGTCTTAGATTTCCGACCTATACTAAGATCCTCAAGATCAATTTCCCCATAATATCCTAGTGAGGCTAGTATTAAGAAATTCCTAATCCTGACTCGCCTCTCCACGCCTGGCTTCTTACCGCCAATCCCAATACCCAATACTCACACTCAGACATCTACTGCCGCTTGGGGCGTGCCTCTCATGGCACCAGTGATGCCAAGTGAAGCACATCTTTAGCCCTATTCTACTACCTCCCACGACACTATGCAATCATACGTCATATAAGGTCTTAGAACCATTGTCTAAATACAGTTTACCACCTTTGGGTCCAGGCCCCAGCTCTTTCCCATTGAATTTTTGCATACATGGTATGCCTTAAGACCCCTTTTGCCCATTTCCTGTGTATTTCTTTTTTTCATGGCAGCTTGCTATTAGGGACTTCCTTAAGGTATTCATCTTCTCATGCTAGCCTTAAATCTATCCCTATTGAGTAACGGCCTTTTAAAATTACAGACCTTATGCTTCCTGGTGAAGAGGACTAGTTCCATTTTGCACGGTTTTACGCCTTGCCGGTTCCCTGACGCCCATAAAGAAAGTGCTTACAAGGCCGATTGTAGTAGCTTTCAGAACGTTGGAATAAACCTTATTTATATGCAACGATCTTTTTGGCTTTAGCATCAAACTGCCTCAATATTGCACTGACCTTTACAAGCCACAATTAAGGTGAAAGAAAACCTCTGTTGTTGTTTTTTTTTGGACCTCCTCCCCTAAAATTTTACCCGCCTAGCTTGAAAATTCTAACCTTAACGGAAAATCGCGGAATTTGATTAAATTGGAATCTTAAAAATTCTTATAAGAATTTATATATTAAAAGCATTGACAATTTGTGTGATGACTTTAAACTCTGATTCGAATCGAGTTCCGAAATTTGACCCCTACCTTCTAACATCAGGGTTATTTATCGGACTAGGATCTCCTTAACACCTCTATCTTTATAAAATATAACTTTGTTAAGAAATTGCTGTAAAGTTTTTGACTATCCCAGCGTCAACGATATAGTAAGTGCTGGTAAGTTCGGCATGTACCAGTAGTCGGCATTTTTTAAGTTTAAAATCAAATAAATAAGAAATACGTTATTTTTATTCTACAACAACATTAAAAATGCAAAAAAGAAGTACTCTACTTTTGTTTTGCAATAGTTTAAATATACTGAGATGAGTATTTTGGCATAATTTTAAGCTCATTCGGCAACAGTCTTTGAACGAGTGCAAAAATGTAATATTTTTAGGAAATTTTTTAGTGGGCAGGCAATTTTAAAAACGGTTAGTTATCATAATAATTTAATTTTATTTGTGAATTTAACTGTTTCTAAGGTTAGATTTTAGTTTAAATTATGTTTTTGATGCAAAAAATTCAGTAAAAATTAAATATTTTTCTTGTTTTAATGGGTGCCGGCGTTAGGACCATTTATTTTTGTGATTTTCAATTGTCGGCATTAGGGGGCCGACTACTAGCAAATGAGTGTTTTTCTTTGATTTTACTCAAAATAGAACAAATTGTAAAAAAATGATCCCTCTTGCTTTTAGTAAAAGAGAAAAGGAGTAAAAGTTAAATTTACCCAGTAGTCGGCATAGCTTATAATGTAAACTATATGGCCTGCCGAGTATAGGTTGCACGAGTTTCTTAAGTCGGCACCTAGCTTTTATCCTTACTTTGAATCAAATATAACGATCTTCTGAGATCTGTATTTATTAGCTGGCTTTTCAGACTCATTCAAGAAATTTGTAAGAAGACAACTAAAGATTTAAGAGTAAAGTATTCCCAAGAATCCCTAAAAGGCGCCCCAGTTAACATTAGGGAAAATTTCCTATCAATTAAAGGAGTTAGTAAAAATTATTACGTTTCCCGATCAACCATACAAGATCGTATTCATGGCCGCGTTGCAGATGGTCTCAGAAAAATGGGCCCACCAACAGTTTTGACCAAGGTAAAAAAAACGATTGGTGAAATTGTGTCATGATATGGCGAAATGTGGATATCCTTTAAAAATGGATGATGTACTTAACACTGTTCAAGCAATTTACAAAGAAGATGAAAGAAAAACTGCTTTTTTAAATGGTCGGCGTGGAAGGTCATGGTATGCCAGCTTTTTGAAGCGATATAAAAACTTAGCCATGAGAAAAAAAGAAGGTATTAGTAAGCGAAGAGCAGTAATAACTAAAGAGTTTATAAGAAAATGGTTTGAAGACTTAAAAAATTTTCTTATCCAAAAAAACTCGCAAAATATTTTAAAGAATATTTAATGGCGACGAAACAAGCTTCTGCTTGTGCTCTAAAACAGGTAGGGGTTTGGCGCCAAAAGGATACCGTAACGTCTATTCGATCTAACGCGGTAATGAGGAGACAGTTACAGTATTGCTTGTTTTTTCTGCTAGTGGCAAAACTTTTATTCCAATGGAAGAAAACTCTAAGGAGCTGGCAGGCGAACCCTGAAAGTATCAACAAGGTTGTTTCAAAATCCACGTTTTGTCCACTTCTTAAAACTGCTCTAAGCAATCTAGACACTACGGATGCAATTAAGAATGGGCTTCCGAAATGTGGTCTATATCCTTTTGATTCAAACAATATAGTTTACACTAAGTGTGTTAAAAATCAGTTGGAAATATTGAACGGTGATTGTCACGAACCTTATGAAATTCTAAAAAAAAACTGATTTTGATATACCAATTAGGATAATTGACCAGATAGCTCAAAACTTAAAAGAACGTGGAATAAATTCAGAACATGTCGCCGAAGAGATAGCTGCTTTGAAAAGAATAGAACTTGGCCAAAATATTTAAATTTTAGGAAACGTAACAATCCATATGTATGTATATTGTAAACGAGGAAGGGATTTTAGAAACGGAGAAAAAGAGAACACTAAATAGTACTTTTCAATCTGTCGTCTGTCCGTCTTCGAATCCATCACCAAATATAGATTTGACTTAATACAATCAGATGTTTCAACCTATAAGATCCTCATCTCCACTCTCAGTAACTTCTACAAATACAATCAATCAGTTGTTTCAATCGATTAGATCCCCGTCTCTACTTTCAGTCATTTCTAGAAATCCAGTCTTCTGCGAGTCCCCAAGTTCAAGACCTAGTTTTAAAAATAACTTAATAACTAGAAATTCTCCAGTTCCAGGTAATTATGTAGAACATGGAGATCGGAATAAAATGAAAAAAACTAAAGCCGAAGCTATAAAAAAGAAAAAAATAGAGCGTAAAATTAAAAACGCAAAAAGGAAAATAGAGGGCGGAAACAAATATGCGGAACTTGTGTTGGGGAATCGGACACGGCTGGTGAAGACGATGACTTAAAAAACGTAGGATGCGGTTCTTGTCCTCAGTGGTTCCATCTTAAAGGCACCGAGTTAGGAAATGTACTCTATACTGAAGTGATAGAAATGGATTTTGTATGCAAAGCTTATAATTACCATTTAATTCCTAAGATTTCATTTTCTTATGAATTTAAAAAAAACCGTACAACTTTTTATGCCTATATTATTAATTTTAATATATAGTATTTACTTCTTATTTTGTAAAGAAATTAATTTTTAATTTGTTTTATAGGTACCTGCTAATATTTTATTTTGTGTATGCGTACGTGTAAATACTTATATATGTACTAAACTTTGAATTTAAGTAAATAACTCAAAAAATAGGTATAAATGTGAATTATTTGCATATATACACGTTAAAAACATTTTAAGTTTGCTAAAAATTTATATATTTTGAAAGAAAATATGCCATGCCGACAATAGAAATATCTTGTGCCGACTATTAGAAATAGGGTGCCGACCACTGGAAAAAACGCTGTTTTTGCAAAAGTACATAAATTACTCAAATTTAATAAAAAAATGTTTTAAAATAGTTAGGATAATCTAAAAGAATACCAAATTCTGAATTTTAATAACTTGTTGTCACAAAAATAGACTGGTAACGTACGCAAGAGCATAATGTCAAAGAAAGAAAAAAAGTTAAAGTGCCGACTATTGGTACATTTACCCTATTAGTAGTTTTATTTAGGGTGGCCTAGCACGTAAGTCGATTCAGGTTTGGAGAAATAGTCAGAAATAGTTCTGAGTTTGTAAATAAAATGTACATATTTTTCTAAGATTTTTAAAGTTCGTTTTTAAATCTAATTCCGTTAGCTATCGGTTTCCATCACAACCCTGTACGTCTTAATATTATTTGGTATCGGCAAAATCAAGGTTATCAATTGCTTTTCAGGAACAAGCTAAAGTTAATTAAAGTTTTTATGATTTACTGGTTGTTAAAACCATAATATCCATTGACAAAAAAATTAGACTGCGAAAATGTTTAATGGTCTTCTTTATTAAGTAATATTTTCAATGTATTTAAAAATATGTCTTTAATTGTTTACTTTCCATGTTTTCTTAGTCATAAGCCTTAAAATAAGTTACAACAAGACGATAAATTATAACAATAAAATTAATAAAATTTAATTAATGCCAAACACGCTTTTCATGGACAGTAAAAAATGGCTAAAATGTAATAAAAAGGAAATTTATAAAAAACCACAAAAAATCTATAGTTAAAGCCTATTGAAAAAGTATTTTTAAAAAAGTATTTTAATCGCATTAACTTTTTGTTGAATGAAATGTTGAAAAACGTTAAAAACTAAAATGAAGAAATAAAAAATTAAGGAATGTAAAAAACTTTTGGATTTATTATTTTGTTAGTATTTTTGTTAACAGCAATGCTCAAACAAACATATTGTTTGCGTTGAAAATTTAATAACAATTCACCATATTTCCCAAAAAAACACTTGTTAATATTAAGCCGTTTAACTAAGGATTCAATAAAAAAGCAGATGAGATCATTTTTTGTTTTTTTGCTATTTTAATAAAAAAATATATTAAATGAGTTTAGACCCCCATTGTTAAGATATCAAACACGCCAGCATGCCGGCTTAATTTCAAGTTCACCCTTTAGCAACTTTCGTTTTTTCTTCACTTGCGCAACTAAAGTAGGGGCATTATTTTCTAACCCAATCATAAGATATACAACTTTTGTAGGGCATTATATTATTTAAAATAAAGCATAAATATAAAATTAAAAACTTGCATTTCATATGAATATGTGATTGGTACGTACACATACATGTGTAAATATATTTTAACAATTTTATTAAAGCTGGAAAAATAAACAAAACGAGTTAAAGAAATAAAAACTACGATTCTTTAAAATAAAAATTATGTGGGTTTTGTATAGTAATATATGTAAGTCGTTGATCTAATTAATTAATGAAGGGGATCACACTGAAGACAATGACATCATCTTTCGCATAATTTTGAAAACACTATAAACGTCGGTGACAAATTTGAATATTTCTTAAAAACATCTTTAACAAAATTGTCTTTGACAGTTTGGCCAACTGGGTTTAAGCATTTGAAAAGAGAGGCAGTAAGACAAAATGTAAGAAATTTATTAAACTTAGATGGTAGTGGTTAAAATGATAATGGTGATATTGAAGAGTGGGGGTATAAAATAAGGTTTTTGGCAGAGCAGATAATAAAACAAATTAGCTAAATTGTATGTTACAATTAAATTAATACAAATTGTAATTGGTGCTACTTTCTTACACTCAAGCATGTGCAAAAAAAAAAATGTCACAAAAAAAATGAAATAAAGAAAAACCTTAACAAATGACCTCCGACAAGTGTCTAAATGTAAAAATGAAAAAGAAATAAAAGCACCTGACCTAGTTTTAAATATTGCTTTTCGTTAACTAGAATTTAAGAATAAAAAAATGTTAAATAAGTAATAAGAATGAAAAACTATACATACATATGTATGTATGTAAGAAGATGAATAAAATAACAAAATTTCGTTTAACCTAATTATTGCGTATATGTATGTTCATATGTATGTATATCGTATATTATCTAAACAGATATCACTGCATGCATTTAAATTAATTACAATTTAAAAGTTCAATAAACTGAGAAAATTAATTTTGCACTTAATATTCTGAAAATGTTTTTGGAAGGGACTGCAAATAATAATTATTTTCAAAATTCAGAGAAAAAAAGACCGACACAAAGAAACGCCGGAAGGCAAATGAAGAAGAACACCATTTTAATAGTATTAAATAAATATTTTGATAAATTTATTTATTTTAAAATTTTTGATTATATTTTTTTTCTCAAAAAAAAAAAAAATAATAAAGAAAGCTTTCATTTGTTACATATTTTGTATGGAGTTTGTGATTTTGTTGTAAAAAACTGAGGCAATCGCAGTATTTTGCCTATATGTAGGTCTGTGGTGAGCCGATCTTGGTGATTTTAAACAGCCATCATCTCAGGAATATTTCTGATAGTTTGACACCAATACATGGTGCTTCAATTGACTCCAACAGACGGACAGATGGGCATGGCTATATCGACTTCCCTATCTATAAGGATCCGGAATATAAATATGTACTTTATGAGATCGCAAATGGATAATAAAGAAATTACAAACAGAATGACAAACTGATATATACCCTTATCACTATGTGAAGAGTATAAAAATATTCTGGATCCTTAAAGGCAGGAAAGTCGAAACAATTGTTTAAATGTTGTGAGTTTTCTGTTTATAAAACTATGATTGATAGCTATGCACTTTAAGCGCATCACAAATATTTATAATATTTAGGGGTTTCGAAAACAACTTTCCTAGATCAGGTAGATGACTGGGTAAACAAGAAGGCCAATGTTAAGGGTATATAAGATTCGGCACAGCCGAATATTGCGCTTTTACTTGCTTTTTATGTTTTTGGGTTTTCTGCGATCAAAAATAAAATTTTGCCGCTAATCTTAAATTGAATATTAGGTTACTCAACACAATGAGAGCTTACAAGCGATTTTTGCCATTGGTAAACAGCTCTTTAAAACAATATTTAGAACGAACATCTTTGCAATGGTTTGGTTTTGTGTATCTAAGAAAACGAGTAAACACTTTGTTTTACACCTGAATTCACATTCTTCTTAGCAACGATGAAGTAAAAGAATTTTATGACTAACTTTATGTTCATAATGGAAATGATGATAAAGACGATTATGATTTACTTTCTTGCATGATTTTCCCCTTCAAGCGTAACTATTAGCAGTTAAATTGTATTTAATTCAATGATTTCGGCTTTTTATTTTAGGTGTTTTGTTACTACAACTGATTTTTCTACGATTTATTTTTAAAAATTGTTTAAGGTATAAGAAATAATTTATTTTTTTTTTATATGTTTTATTTAACTGTTTTGTCTGGCCATACGGTAGATAATCATTAACGGTTAAAAAACGTTTTGCAAAAATTTAAAAAATCAAATTAACTAAAAACAGCATCGAAAATACGCTTTTAAAATAAAACTTCTAAAGTGTACCTGTAATAGCAAAAAGCTAATTATTTGCAGGTTAAAATCCCAGCTTATATCAATGATAAGTTTTTTAACAATAGTCGAATCGACTATCAATACATTATCTACATTATATACTTAATGCAAAACCCCCAAAACATTTAAATTATATTAAGTATAACAGGTTCCAACTATGTTTTTATTTTTGTTGCCGAATAGACTACAGGTACAAACTTGCCAAATATTTTCTTTAAAAAAGCGTTAATTGCAAATTAATACAAAAAATATTTGGCCGTTAAAAAGGGAGTTTTTTGAAAATGAAGCAATGATAACAACAAACTAAATTATACGCATGTACATTGATATTTTTTACAATATCAAAGAATTACTTTTTAATGAATAAAGGAGTCAAAAACAACATTGATTAAAGGGTGGTTAAATTTTTTGTTAAAATTTTTAGTTAATTTTTTGATCAAATACTTGACTAATGTGACTATTGATCGTTTAGAACATGTATTTCACATAAACAAAACATAGTTATTGTTTAGTTATCTTTTTGTTAATTTACAATTTATTTTTCTTTTTTTGCTTTGAATTTGCTATTTCTGTTTAAGTTTAAAAGTGTTATTTTTTTAAGTTTGTTGTCGGTTTTTTTTTAATTTAAGCAACATTTTCTTCTATCCAGATTTTTAATAAAGACATACATACTTAAAAAATTTTTTAAAAACGCAATTGTGTATTCGGAATTATTTTCAAAGTCTGTACTTTTTTAATTTTTATTATTATTTTTTTTTTATTATTTTTAGATACAATTTCATAATTATTATTATTACTTTAAAAATCAACAAATTTGTATTATAATTTTTTATTTTTTTTTTTAAACAACAGTTATTTCAGCAAAAAAAAATAAAATCGAAAAATAATTATTTTCTTGACTTTCTTTTTTGCAAAATTTTAACGGTCCCTGGTTATCAACTTTTTGTAATTGGGATAAATAGCGTTTTATTCCCAACAGCTTGTAAAGGAATAAATTTGCATAAAAACCTTGTTTGATCTTTCCAGTACTATTGATAAACATCTTATAATAAAATGTTAGTTTTTTTTAATTTCTAAATTAAGTGTATGTTAAGTGTCTAAATTAAGTTTATGTTAATTTTTTTATTATAAAAACAATTTAGCCAACTATTATTCTGTTTCAGTCTTTGTAAACCTGTTCCATAATTTTTAAAATTTCCAATACAATACTGTAAAAGAAATTGTATTTGTATATATTTTCATCATTTAAGGACATTTTCTATACATTCATCACTTATTTTTCCATATTTGCCCTTTAGCTTTTTTTTATCTATTTCGATATATTTACTAACATGTATTAAACTTTTTTCTAAGTGCTTTATCCACATGTAATTATACATTTAGAAATTAAAACAATGAAATTTTATTTTGTTTTTATTATAATATTTTTTGTTTATTTTATCTTATCAGACCAGTATTATTATTATTAATAGACATGAATGACTGAAATCGCTAGGTATAGATAGAAATCTTGATTATTGTGGATTGATTGACGTTAAACCCAACAAACATTTTTTCTTTTAATAAATAGACAATTTGCACTTATACAAACATCAAAAAAATATTGTATAGAAAACTAGAAATTCCGGAGCCATCTTTGAGTGGTACCAGTTTTCAGTTCACAATTTTATAAAAGCAATAATCTTAACATAAGCAACACCAAAAACTTAATTATTAATTGAGGAAACATTTATAAAAAAACAAATTTTCAATACACTTTAAACAACACTAACAAAACCTTAAATGCAATTTGCATACTTAAATTAGAGTCCTTTTTTATTGAACAAAAGTCCGTTAGAACTCAATATTTTAAATCAAATCAATATCAAAATTTTCGACCGATTTCGAAAACTCTTTTATTATATTGAAATAATGTGTCGATTACGTTTGGCAATCTTACTTCAGTTCGGTTGTCAGTTGCTGAAATTATATTACCGATGGCAACTGACGGCCAACAGTTGTCAATTTATTTAACAAATGGTTAGCAATGTGGCAACTGAGTAGTTTTGGCCACGCAACTCAACGCGGGTTGCTGTACATAACTGACACATACGAATTTTTCAGACAGATAAAATAAATAAATACAACACTTGTTTTTAAAATTCTTCTATAGATTTATTTCATTAACCTTAGACAATTGGATTTTAAGTCAAAAAAAAATTTTTCTGTTAATCTTTAGTCTTTTTACAATTTCAACCAGTATCTAGGTGTGTATGACAAGAAAAATTTAGGGCAGTTGGTTAAAAAAAACCACAACATTTTAAAGTTGTATTATTTTACTTACATTTTTAATTGATTTTTTAGCTCTCTATAAAATATATGCATTCGTTGGTAAAGCGAGTTGTGGTTATTTATTTAAAAGGGAAACAAAATAGATTTGATTTGTTAAAATGGTATGTATTTAAAATTATAAAAAAATTAACTATTTGCTGTAATAATTTTAAGTAGAGTATTTTGTTATTATATTCTTTTTAATAAACAAAAATATGTGTAACATAAAAAATTAAAAAAAAAAATATTTGGAAATTTTTATAAAAACTGGGATTTTTTTAATTATAAAAAGATGACAGCCAGTTCAAATGATTGGCATAACTTTTGCATCACCTTGTGGGTGACAATTTTGCTCAAACAATTCAAAATTTTTGTTTAAAAAGGAGCCATACTTTCCAAGGATGGCATGTTTTAAGGCGATTAATAATAAGTAGACACTGCAAGAACATTATTTCCAGTCACAATAATCACTTGCAGACTGTGACCTTACAAATTAAAATTTAAGAAAATTTTGACTTTAAAATCGAGTTGTGTAAAATATTCTTGAGAACGGGTTAATTTTTTTTGATGTTGACCGTAGTTTAACTCGCTTTTTTTTGCTTAAGGAAACCCTTTTTATAAAATGTGACGAGTGTGACATTTACATTAAAGCGTAGAAAAAAGAAAACGCTGATTATTCTGTATGTAAACATTTAAAGCTCTTGCGAAATAAAATAATTAAATAAGAACCAATTTAAATATATTACGATCATTTTCGATTTTTATACGTAAATTCATTGATTTTTTTAATAAAGAAAAACAAACCATTTTCCCCAATTTTGGTAGTTTTACGCGGAATTGACTATATGTGTAAAAATTTTGCTTAAACCATTTTAAGAAAAGCGTTGTAAAAATTTTTAAATCTTTCTTTAAAAAAAGCTTGTAAAATATTGTACCTTTTATTGGAACAAAAACAAAACACACATTAAACTTCCAAGAAGTTTTTTCAAATGCAATTTATAAGCAGCACCTTACTGCATTACATTGCAAACCGGCATTTAAATATGTATGTATACATATACATATGTATGTATGCATATACATATGTATATCGGTAACACTTAAGCTTAAGCACACGATTGCTTGAATGGTAAATGGTTTTTGTAGAGGAAGTTGACTATAAAAATGACGGCGACCTAGAAGACGACTTAAGATAGACAACATAAAAAAGAAACCAAAGAAAAAAATTAATAAGAAAAGTGAAAACTTTAGGAAATACAACAGTTTCTAACAATACAAAGAACATAAAAGTTGATTTTGTTTGCATAATAACTACAAACAATTAAAACAAAATAAAATTTGTTAAAATTCAAATAGACAAACTTTTTATAAACTATTTTTGATATTGTTGCGTTGAGGCTTCCTGTCTTTTATATGTCCCATATGTGTACATTACCGATTTAATAAGCAATTAAAAATTAATTAAATTTTTAATTAAAATGAGTTTTAAAAAGATAGTTTTTTTTTTAAAAAACTTTAGAAATTTTTTAAAACTCCATTTACCAGATCTAAAGATTGATTTTTCATTTTAATTTTTTTACATAAACACATGTATTATATATATTCTACTGTATATCACTGAACTTCCCTTTAGAGTTTAAATTGCAATATCTTTAATTTAAGAAAAGTTTATATTAACAATTAGGCATGACTAGTATTAGAAAATAATTAAGTTTTTTAAACATTTACCCCTATTCTGCATTTCGATTCGAATCGAAATTTTCTCCTCCGGTCTTCTTCGCTGGGAAATAGTCGGGCCACAAATAACTTTAAATTGGTATATTTTGGAGTTTTTTATATTTTCAAACTAAAATCTTGTGCTCCTTAATATTAAAACTGGGAAAATATATTTTTTAATTATATTTAAATATAAGCGTATTTGCATGCAGAACCGTAATCAAAATGCAGAATAAGGATAATTATGATTGAAAACACTTTAAATTAAACCAAGATTAGGGGTTTAAATTAGATTTGAATTTAAAATTTTATTCAATTTTTTTAAAAGTATTTACAAAAACTATTCACACTTAAAAGGTGAAGGAAAAGTAATTAATAATTAAAAAACGCAGCGATCTTTTACTGGCGAGATAATTTTAATATACTGCACATCAACAATACTCGAATACAATTAACTTTGTTAATAATAATATTTTAGTGGCAATCACTATACATATTTCAATAGTAAAAAATTCCATTAATTATAATCAGAAATTTGTATAAATTTAATTTATTATAACTGTTAGATTATTACAGTTTTTGCAAAAATAAAAAAAAATATTAAGTTCTCTCAATGGATAAGTATTTAAAATCTTAAGAAAGTATGTATGTAAAGCAAAACGCCCTACCAAACAAAAAATTTTAAATTGCCTTTTGTATTAATTCTGGCCTGTTAGTTAATCACAAAATTTGTTGTAATGGTAAATATATTTTTAAATTAAACAAAAACGCTTGCCCCTCCTAAAAATTTTTTAAATGTTGAATAGTGCGTTTTGCATTTTCTCTGACGATATACCTATTCTATTAAATACAAATTTACCATTTAGTTTTAATATTTGAAGTGAAGAAACTCATAAATAAAATGTCTGTCTTAAAGTAGAATTTTCTATTAAAATACAATAAACAATAATTAAAAACAAAGAATTGCATTGATAAGAGTTCAACAAAAACAATTTAAGTAAATTATGAAAAAGTAAAAATATTACATATGAACATACATATGTATGTATATGCATACTTACATATATATGTATGTACATACATTCATTTAACTTCTAACACATTTATAAAATTACAAGAAGAGAGCGGTCAAGTGCACGCATATGTGGTTGTTCGAGTTAATCAAATGTTTTTTTTAATAATTAAAATTTGTACCCTACAGAAAAAATTTTGAAAAATCAGTAATTAAGAAAATTTATAAAAAAAAATATTTAGGGGTTTCCATGTACCTCTTCCTAATGGTTTCTTACAGTCTTATTTTTAAACAAACTTATTTGAAACAACTTATTTGTATCAAAATGAAGTGAGTTTTATTTTGTATTGTGTGATTTTTAATCCAATTTTTAATTATATAAATAATATGTATATTTCCTTTACTGGTTAAAAAAATAATGATGTAAAAATAATATGCATAATGTAGGGCATTTGTGTAACAAATCAATCAATTAATAACGTTCACATTGGTTTTAGTTATCATATACTAATGTACTTTTTTATAAATGTATGAACTCACATATGTACATACAATAGGAGGTAATTATATACATACATATGTATGTACATATTTATTTCTTTATTTACAAGTAAAAAACAATATTGTTAAAAAGGTTAAGGTTCCTTGTTTTGACGTTTTTCATAGTTTTAAAAATAGGAAATGGTTTTAAAAGTACAGAAATTTTTTTTTTAATATTTTACCTCCTTGAAATGTATTTATGCAGGTCTGCCTATGTTAACCTTAAAAATTTGCATAACGGCCTTTCGGATTTTAAATTATGTGTTAAATATTTGCTTTAAAAAAAATAGCAAAACCCACCCCCGTCTGCAATATTTAAAAGGTTAATTTGTTTAAATGAATATACATATGTACATAGTCCTAATGAAAGCATTAGTGTGCATGATACCCATTTCGGCATAAAACCTCCGCTGTTTTTCATATAAACCATATTTCGTAATTAAAACAGTTTCAGTCTTTGCAAAATGTGAAACTCTATGGTTCTGTATACTTATTTCGAGCAATTGAGCGGAAAAGTGTATCTCGATTATATTAAAAAAAAGAAAATTTTTAAATTTATTTTATGCACAAGTACGATTAAGCATATGCAAGTATTAAAAAAAAAACACAGCCAAGTGAAGCGCTCTAACTCGTTTAAACAAACACGCAAATTTATTTAAATTATTATTTATTATCTGCCTAACACATGAACACATGAATTTTATAAAGTTTATTATGAACGACTTTGTCTTTTGTTTATATTTGTGTGGCGAGCACACAGAAAGATGTTACTTTATTTTGATTTTTTTCCAATAGATATATATAAATTTTGTTGGTGTACTATATGCAGGAGCTTTTCCAGATCTATGAAGCTTTGGGCAGGGAAGTTTCAGTAATTTATGAACTGGCAAATATTTGAATTTATTTGGCATATATCCTTTAGTTGCTTCTCCTCTAATGCATCAGATTATTTTCATGTATTTGTTTGTATGCATAGTATGTAATTTAAGTACATAAAAACGTACATGCATATTAATTTCATTCTCATGTTGTTGTAAATAATTTAAGCATGACTGACGACAAACTGGCAGCGCATGTATGTATATAAACGGGTAAACAACCACATTCAATTGATGCTTGTTGTGATAATCAAAAGACATTTTTTAATGCGATACTTTTTATTTATGGTGTCAATTAAGAAAAAAAAATATTTTTTTCATACATATCAATTAACTATTAAAAAAAATATTTAAAAAAACTTTAAAAATAATAATAACAAGTTAACAATAAGATTTACTCGGTTTGTTGTTGGATGCAGTATGTCCTTATGCATTTCATTGGTTCCTACACCAAATCATCAGAAGACTTTTCACCAAATGCTTGAAAATAGAAATTTACATCGTCTTGGGGGTATAATTAGGAAAATTACCCGGTATGTTTTTAATATTCCATTACGTGATCATAGTCGGGTTTCTGAACTTGTTCCTAGTTTTTAAGGTACTAGTTATCAAAACTTTTTAAAGCTGCGATTTCTACTTCATTTCTATAGGATAATGAAAAGTGGTTTACCTCATTTTCTTGTCAGTAATTTTTCCTTTATTAATTCTACTCGTAACATTGATTTTTAAACGATCATTCTTGATAAGAATTTATCGAATTTGGAATCAATTAACTGCTTTTTTGAAAATGTGTTCTTATTTCTATTATACTTATAGAAATAAACTATTGGGTTTTTTTAATTCCATTGATACTCATTAAATTTAAATTTTCTTTTCCTCATTATCTGGTTACGGATTTGATAATAATAATAAAAATAATTATAAAAAATAGTTGATTGTAAAATAAAAAATCAATTTTCGGCTTTGCTTACCATTCCTAATTACAGTTATCGAGTGGATAGAGAGGCAGTGAAAAAGTCCGAAAGGCCCCTGGGCTCACCCCGGACGAGTGCAGCGTTTCCATGTGGGTTATTATGTTATTCGATTCTAATCGAAAACGCTTCCGAAAATAACTTTTAAATCAAAAAGCAATTTGTATAATTACGAGCAGGAGGTTCGCGGACTTGGGTAATGGACAAAGTGGGAAAATAATGGAGGTACAGGGCTAATTCCAGTATCTCAAGGCTTCTGTGGCCCAGGCTAGACAGGAGGGCCTCTAACCTGCAACTTAAGGAGAGCAGAGGTTCTGAGGTGTATAAGTGGGACTCTCACAGGGCACTGCGATGTGAGATATATGACCAGTAAATAAGATATGAACTTTCCGGACTTCTGATGGTTATGCGGGGTTAGAAATATAGAGACTGTAAGACACTAACTGCAAATCCGTTCTTGGTAGGGCGCTTCTTAGATAGACTTGTTGAGATCTCCTACTATCAGTTGGTATCCATCATAGGATATATCAAAGGAGTGGCTGGGTACATAAATGGTTTCAGCGCCTGCGCGCGACTGACGGACAATTACTTCTTTTGACTTCTTGCTGACGGTCTTTCTTCCTTCTCTGCCTTTCTTATTTCTTTTTCAGCTCTTCTGAAGGGATTGACAATGGGCCTTCAGGCCTCTGAATAAAGATGACGAATAACGTTTGTCACTACCCTTCGTAACCTAACCTATCAGTTATCGAGTTAAATCAACACTTACTTAGATAGATAGGTATATTAATTGGAAATGTGCAACTTATAAAACATAAAATTATCATTTTAAACATCTTGTTAAGAATTTACATCTTAAAAATAATGGCATGTAGAAGACTTGTAAAAAAAGCCATTACAATTCCCCCTGGAACACCGACCAAAGTTTTTTTAAGCATAGGTATAATCTGGAATAATATTTTTAGGCACAAACAAAATAAATAAAATATTTTTCCAAGGAAGTTATACACACTCGACTCAGAAAAGCAGCAATTTATAAAATCAATTACGAATAGGTCACAATATACCTATATCTTATCGCAAACCAAATCAAAAACAGTCACAACTCAAAACTCAATAAAATAATTTCGTTTCCAGTTAGCCAGTTCCCAGATCAGATCTTTGAAGTACACGAAAATGACGTTTGTATTTCTGTAAACTACATTAAAAGACGGGTTATTTAAAGCAGAAAATAAGACTCACAAAAATTGTAGTTGAGTCATGAAGGTTTTTAATTCAATGTGCGATATATAAAAATGCATTTACGAATACACAAAGTATATACATACATACATATGTACATATATTTAAAACCATTGTGCAATTTCAAACACCATGTCCAAAACGAAAAATATAGAAATTTATAAATTTATATCCATATGTACATATACATAATAAAAGAATTTAGTCGATGACCCGTCTGCTTAAATTACTTTTCGGTTTACTTTTCTTGCCTATTTTCATTTTACTTTTTGCGTTTCATTTTCGTTTTTGTGTTGGGTAAAATTTTTGTGCTATTTTTATAAAATTTTTCGTCGATTAAAAAATGTTATTCACTGTTTCACAAATTAAAATAATCTTTCACAGGTTTTTTGTTAAAAAAATTATTTGTATTTATTAATACAGAAAATCATCAAAGAAACAGAAATACAGTAGTTGATGACGATATTTTTAATGAAGATGTTAATTAAGTTCAAATTTAATTAAAAGAAAGTCAAAAGAGAACAAATTAAATAGAGCAATGGAAACTTTTTTACAATTTTTTTTTTAATTATTTAAATTTATAAGGCACATTTATATATTCTGGCATTTGTTTAATTACTTATTCACTTACTATCAATTTGTGGATTTGTTGCGCATAAATTTATATTGTAAATAATTAAAAAAATTGTTAAAACTCCGACCGAACGAGCACCAACTTTCGCCATTTTTGTTAAACTGAAGAACAAAAATATAGTTACTCGTTAGTTTGTTTTTTGCATTAACTCCAGGACTGGATATAGCGGTTTTTTGAACAATCGCAAGAAATAATTTTGCGATTTTAGTACTATAACGGCACGTAAAAAATAGTGTGCATCTAATTTTAAGCAGTCATGACATATTAGTTTCCAGCCAGTTTACTAGCCTACATACAAGTCAGAAGCTTGGCCATTTTTCGCAATTGTTAATACACAGTACGGGCTCTATTTGCCCAAACAAAAACTAATCAAGCTTGCCATTACAGTAAAAACAAAAATTTAGTCGGTGATAGAAACCAAGCCGAATTCATTGATGTGGTGGTGTTATGAACATAGCTGCTCTATTTTTTTCTTGCATTAATCGAGGCTAGGTGGTCAAATTTTTTTATGTTCATTTAATCTTTTTGACACAGCAGCCAAAGAAAATCACAACAAAAACAAAAAATTTTCTTCGCCGCAAATTAATAGTTGTAAAATCACCTCCACCTGATACACTGATTCGGTTTGATAGAAACCAATTAAATTTTGGTTTTTATGGCAACGGTTATGGTTACGTACGCATAATTTAACCTTCAAAATGGATAGTGTAAATAAGGACTGTAACAGGGTACACTTATCAGGTAGGAGCGGTTCTACAAAAACAACTAAAACCGTCATAAGAATGTCAGAGACAAATAACAAAAACTCACAAAATCTTTCTTCTTCTTTTTGAGCTTTTCTTACGATACTACAGTTGTTGTTAGTATAAAAGGAAGAAAATACATAAACATAAACAAAATTTGACATTAATATAACGAAATACCGTTACTCAGCAGTTTATCTGAGGCTACCTGATAAGTGTATCCTGGACTGTAAAAACTTTTTTCCATGCATTAGGTAAAATAAAAAATTCTTCCTAGGCAGAAATGTACGATTCTAAAATGATGGTCCAAGAATGACGTTGGTAAAATGACGTGAATTTAAAAAAGCCACTTTAATATTAAAATCGTTTAATATATGTATATTGTACCTGTCTTTGCAGATGTCAAAACAGTATAATTGTCTTAAAAAGTGATTTGTATTGTTAGCTGCAAAGCTTACTAACAAAATTTTTGGAAGAAAAAATAGTTTAAAAATATTGAAAATTAATACTTACGCTCATGTTCATAAAAATAACTAAAATAGGGCCAATTTATATGATAATTTTTTATGAGGGTGTAAAAAAGTAGGCTTTTCATTATCCCACTTGCCTACAAACTTTTATACAATTTTTTACCTACATATAAGGCCCCGTATTGTTAGCTTCGGAGGAATTGTATTGAGTACTTAATTAGTAGTCAAATGAATTATGTCTTCTATTATAGTTAAAACTAAAAAAATACATACAATGGAACGCCGAGGAGCTAATTTATAAAAATAAGCAATTTCAAAAAATAAGTTGAAAGCAACAAATTAGCGTACATTATACATCTATGCACGGCGATTGTGATGTGTTGGCAATTGTGCGATGAGTAATGAATGTGTAACCGCCTTCATAACATATTTCGGTTATTTAAAAAGTGTCATTAGACATCACTGACTCTACTTTAAAAACAATATTTTTTTTTGCTCTGGTAACATTAAATATAAATTTTTTTGTTTTCTCAATTTAAAAAATAAAGTTTCATCCTTCACACAATTGCTTGGCTGGGAATAAGCCTTTTGACTCATTCTTAATTCTAGTCATGGAACCCACTAAAATCTCAAAGAAAAAACAAAAAAGTGTTAAAAAGCAAAATGTTATACAGGATGACACAAATGATTCCGGTCACGAAGGTAGTAAGTCTAATTCCACTTCTTCGTTATTGCCAGTGGATACAATGACTTCGCGGGACTTCCATTTAGACTACAATGCCCATATCGAAATGATGAATCAAGGGCTAAAAGACTTGGTTCGTATAGACAATTTTAAGGCCGCCATTCTCCACAATAAACATTTGTTTAAGGGCAAATGTGTTTTAAATATTGGTTGTGGTCCTGGCATTTATGCACTTTTTGCTGCTAAAGCAGGTGCCGCCAAGGTTTATGCTGTTGATTCTTCAAATGTTGTTTATTATACGCGCCAAATTGTTGAAGCCAATGGATTTAATGGTGTAGTTGAAGTAATAAAGAGTAAAATAGAGGAACTGACATTGCCGGTTAAAGAGGTAGACATAATAGTCTGCGATTGGATGGGTTATGCGATGTTGTACCAATCTATTTGCGATACTGTTATATTTGCTCGGGATAAATGGCTAAAAAAGCAAGGTGGTTTAATATTCCCTGACCAGGGAAAATTATATATGGTTGCACTTGAGGATACTAAACATAAAAATGGAAATATCGATTGGTGGTCAAATGTGTATGGCTTTAATATGCGGTGTTTAAGAGAAGTGGCTTTGTTAGAGCCACGTTGTCAAAGTATTAGGCCGGATCAGGTGAGAATAAATAATAAAAAACAATAGTTAATAGGTAAAACGAAAAATAGATTTAAATCTAACTTTGAAAAAATAAAATCCTAATAAGAATACAGTTTACCACAAAGTTTTCAAATAGCATTAACCTACACAAGAATTAATAACTAATAAAATCCTTTACATATGGTTGGAGTTACAAATTAAAATTTCCTTTTTGGTTAGGTACATATATTCTAAAACAGCTGAGTGTTCATTTTCAAACAAAATTTAAGGCCAAATAATTATATGTATATTCGAAGTTCTGTTTTCAAAAGAAAAATTCGGTTTTAATATCGTTTTTATTAAATTTATTTTTTTTTTATTTTCTTTAAGATTATAAGCAAACAGTTTCCAATCAAATCTTTAAATCTTAATACAGCCACCTTAGAGGATCTGCGATTTCGAAGCAAGTTTATGTTGCCCATTACCAGATCTGGTTATATGGATGGCATTGCTTTCTATTTTCATGTATACTTTACAAAATCTCACACGCCTTTGGGTTTTAGTACGGATCCATGGTCACCGCGTACCAATTGGTTGCAAACAGTACTTTTTCTCGATCAATCTTTATCTGTCAATTCGGGTTCATTATATTACGGTGGTATTGAGTTCGCACCAAACCTTGGTAATCTTAATGATATTGTTGTTAATATGGAACTGTTTTTGGGTGAGCCGACACAAACCGATGTCGAAGTTGAAATGTCCTGGCATTTTAAATTGACAACAGCAGCTGCTGCAAATCAACCGAAAACTGCTGGCACTGATAGAAACAGTGAAGATACTAAGTGTAAGATTAGTAAAACAGTAATAAAACCTGAGCAAAATCTCAATAACAACAAAACAAAAACTACAAAAATTATATCCAATGTGCCTAATAATCATTGTCATACCACTCAAAGTGGTTTGAATCAAAATTCAATTGTATGCTCTGGTTTAGTAGTGACAACTGATGATTCAAATAACACTATAACAATTGGCAAATATAATTATCCTTGTCGCAAAGGTAAACGTAAAAAAATTAATGCACAAAAAAGAGATAATTAACTTGACTTGTTTTTTTTTAATTATAAATGAATTGTTATTATTAAATAAAATCATTCGGTGCTTGTTATTTCGTTAATTTGCCATTGATTTATTTGATAAATTAAAAAAAAAAAATTATGGAAAATTGCATAAAAAGTGCAGAATGCAGTATAAACTACTCTTAAATCTTATAAATATGCTTGTAATATAGTTCGTTAACTTGTTATAATATTTATTTTTTTATTGAATTAATTTTTGATAGTTTTTTGTTGACTTGCAAGGTTTTTTTTAAACAAATAATTTTCTTATATTTTACTGAATTATTTAAAATAAAATCTATTTGTAAAAAGTTTAATTATTTATTTTTTCTACCTTTTTAAAATTAATTAATTAGACTATTTTTTTCAAGCCTTAGGCCTATTTTTATATATATTTTTCGAATATTTTTAATATTTCGCCACTCCATTGAGTGGAATCTTCAGTAAGTTTTGTTAAAGATTAATATAAGTTATTATAGTTAATTTCTAATTAATTTTAAAACTATTATAACGAATATTAGGCTCTTATCAAAAAAAAATTAAATTTAATAAAGGTTTTTTAAACGAAATTTTCATACAAAATCAGTATTTGAAGTCTACTTTAAATTTAAATTTTTTTTTCACGCGACCCTTAATCTTTAATAAAACCTCCTGATAACACACAACGGAGTGGCAAAATATTGAAAAATTTGTGAAAAATAAATATAAAAATAGACCTAAAGCTTAAAAAAATAGACTTATCAATGTAAAAAGTTTAGTTAACAACGTCCCAATTTTTTAAAAATTGTAAGCTAACGAACCATTTTAACCGCGCAGTTTAAAAAATTATTATATTTAGTAATTATTTTGCATACATATGTATGTATGACTAAATGCGGTTTTTAATTATAAATTTATAATTTTTCCTATTTTTCGTTGCATAATAACGTAGTCAATTTTATAAATGAGACGACACTAATTGAAATAAAAATGTTTGTGGTCATGCAAAAAGTTTCTTTAAAATTATTATTCAGAAGAGACTTAAAAATCTAGAAACGATTTATTAAACTGAACTTTTAATTCTTTTTTTAAAAATTTCCAAATAAACGTTAAATCAGCAGTGTTAAATATAGGATCTTATTATGTTAAGCATTGTCGTGTCGAATTTCGAAAGAAGAACGACAAGGTTACCATTCATTTAACATTGGCGTATTTGTAACACAATATAAAAAAATAAAAAACGGCAACCCCGACCACAAACGGCTTTATTTTGAAATAACGTTGAGTAAAAGAATATCGTTCAAAAATTGACTACGGTGTTACCGGCGACAAATGAAATAAGGCTGACAAATCTAAATTTTAATAATAAAAAAAATTGTATCCAGATCAATATAAGAAATTATATTTAAAAGCTCCAAATATGTATATTGAAACTAAAAAACATTTATTTGTATATATGTATAATCAAAGGGGTTACTACGTAATTTTATTTAAAATCAAAAGGCTTTCGAAAAAAATGTCCGACTTCAAAAGCAATTCAAATTAATATAATGATATTTATAATTTATTTTAAGGAAAATATCAAGTGATACCAAATTTTAATGTGTAAAAAAACATGGTGGCACTTTAAAAAATTGCGAAATTAATTTCCAAACATTTGTAAATAGATGTTCGTACATCGTAATCCAATTTGTACAAATTTGAAAAAATATAAATTTGAGTTGAATTTCAAAATGATACCAATTTCAAAAAACGCTTTCAAAGTCAACAGCATATGTATATAAGATGTAATTTAAAATGGACTGTAAATACTTTTTATATATTTTTATCATTAATAAATAAATATAAAAAATTGTAAAAATAAATATTTTTCTTTGTTTTTACTCTACTGTATGTTGTAGTTTAAACAGTTCAATTCATTGTCGTTGATAAAAAAAAATAAAAATGACAATTAGATATAAATTAAAATTGTATAAAATACAATAAAAAAGCGTTTCATTTTATCTGAAAGATGGATGCTGATTAACCGTTAGTCAAGTGTTGCCAAAAAAACTTTAATGCAAAGGCAAGGAGAATTTGAACTTCGTTCTAACTTACAAAAAAAGAAATTCTGTTTGCCTTTCTGGATAACATTTAAGGTGATTTTTATAGCCAAGAACACTACTGTTCAAAGAGTACTCATTATGCAAATCCGTAGCTGGTTTCAAAAATACATTCTATTCGGCTAGTATCGGTAGAGAAAAACTTGAAAACAAAAATTCAGATTATAAAAAAACAAAAATTAATAATTAAAAAATTGTCTCATTCTGTGCAGAAATTGGCAACATTTGTGCTATTTTTTATACAAAAATCGTTCTATAAAAATACTACGCCGATCCCATGTTAAATTGGCATAACAGTTCTATATACACCTGCGCCGAATGTACAATAGTTGGTGAAGGTTTTCAAGCCGTTGTTAAATTTTTTAACATTATGACAATAGGACATAATAGAACACCTTGTGAATCCCCTAACCATGTCCCTACAAGAAATCTGTGACCGAAACTAACACTAAAACATTTTTTTTTCGGTCACTTCCCAGCATACCATTATCGGAGCGCTCTTATATATGAGCTCATATATGAGCGATTTTATGAGCTTCTGTGAGTGTTTCCTGCGTGCATATTTCTGAGCTCATAAACGATAGATTTTATGTGCTTTTTATGAGTAATTTCTGCATGCTGACAGATAACGGTAAATTCCAGCTAAGCAGAAGAAAGAAGTTACACAAATTGATTCATTAGTGAATATTTTTTGAAGCGTAAAGACAAAATAGTGAGTTATCTTATAATAAATACAAAAATAATACATAATTAAAATAATGAAAAGAGCAAGCTTAAAAGAAAGCAAATTAATAATAAGTGAACTTTGTTCAAACAAATTAAGAAAAGAAAATCCAGCATGTAATATTAAAAATAATAGTGTTGTTGAAGTAAATAGTGACAGTGCACTGGAATAAGAGCTCAAAATGCGTTTTAAAAAAAGAGTCATAAAATACTCTTTTATGCATTAAATTTAGAGCTCTTTCATGAGTGACCAGTTTAGTGGAAAAAGCCACTCAAATATGTATGAGTGTTTTATGACTGTTTATGATTATTTTATGAACTCTTTATGAGCGTCAGCGTTCCGACAAAAGAGTCTTTATGAGCTCATTTAGAGCGCATATGGTATGCTGGGTATCAATGCGAATTCAAAAAGAACGCCCTTTGCATTTCTATTTTGTGTTTGAGACATTGAATGTCAAAAAATTTTTAATTTCAAACAAAATTAACAAAACCAACAATCACTTTTACAAAATTTCAAGGCGAAGTTATAATAATCTGGGCTCTTAACACTACCTGTATAAGTGTACTCTGATATACATACATATGTACATATAAAGATATATCAAAATGTTTTTAGCTCAAACATTTGAGCATTGATTTTTTTTAATAAAACGCAATGTAAACACAATACACATATTTTATTACAACCGTAATTAGTTGTTTATTAACTTGTATATATTTTATTGTTTATTTACTTATTTTTTTTACATGTTGCTAAAAAGCTATAAAAATACTTTGAATTTTTGATTTTCAATTTTCTTAAAAAAATCTTTTTTTAAGTATGTCAGCTGATCAGCGGCTTAGGACAAAATTTGCATCTGTCAAACTCTCCATAAAAAAACTAATTGTACAAAGAATTCTCTCACCTTATGTAGTAACACCATGATTTTAAGTACATAAATATTTTTAACAGGGACCGTAATAATAATAACAAAAAAATTTAACTCAAATAATAATTATTTTTTTTAATTACTTTGGCAGAAATAATAATTATTTTTTAATCTTTATATATTTTATATTTTTATATTTATATCAATAATAAATATTGCAATTATTTCTGTCAAAAAAAAAATATTTTAAGAAAAATTTAAAAATCAAAAATTAAAAAACACTTGATTTTCAAAAAATCTTGGCTTTCTGTTGTTTCCTTGTAAATGTTTTTTTCTTTGAAAATTCGAAATTAATAATTATTTACAGTCCCGTGCTTTTTTAAATACATTTTTCAAAAATCAAACGAATTTTATTGATAAAATGAATTATGCCTGGAACACATGACATAATTTATATATATTTTGAGTGTATTTATGAAATCGTTTAAGTTATACAATAAAATTATTATCTTTTTATTACAATTTATTGCTTTATTGTTTTGTATTTATAAACATACATACTTATGCACGTTGTGTATGTAAATATATAATGTTAACTTTCTATAATTGTTTTTGCGTGTAAATTTAAATTTATAATTATTGACATTAGGTTTTAACACATTTTTAGTTTGCCATTGTATTAATAAAATACTTTTAATATTTAATAATTTATTAAGTATTTCGTTTTTACGTCTCATTAGTTCTCTGTGCTTTTTTGTTTTTTTTTTAGCTTTTACATAGTAAAGAATAAGTGTTTTTTTTAACAAACAAAATTAAAAGAACTAAAGATACAAATTTTTTAAAAGAATAAGCAAAAGTTTTGCCTAAAACGAAATTTTAAAGAAGATCATGTTATATTTATTACCCTTAATAAATAAGCGTCAGAATTATTAAGTTTTAAATAAAGTTTTTTTTCATTTAAATGTTTTAGTTTTGTTTTAGTTTCCCCTTTTCAAAAGGGTTGTCACATAATTAACTGTTAAATTTTCAAATTTAAGGCTTTAATTGAGGTTTTTGTCTTCCTTTTTCTTAAATCTACTTTACTTTTTCTGAGAGGCTGCTATTTCCTCAATCTTTTTTCGTCTTTTACTCAATAAAGCATTATTTGATTTATCCAAGGCCTTAATGTGCATCTGTAAAGTATGTAAACATGTTCAAATTTAATTCTCTAAAATTCTTTTACATTTAACCACCTCACCTCACTCACCTGATCATAATCTACTCTCATTGTTGCCAAAGATCTGGTCATTTCTTCTTGCACTTCCGGCCACGTTTCTTCGCCCTCTTTCAGCATACGTCCTGTACATAATGGAGTCATTGGCACTTCAGTATATTGGGCAATCCATTTGTTACGCATTACTTCTTCAATGGTCAAACGTTTACTGGGGTCCACATTTAACATGCCCTTAATTAAATCCTTGGCCGATTGACTAACGTTTTTCCATTCTGGATTGGGAAAATCATATTGTCCGGTACGTATGCGTTTCTTCATACCAGGGGAAATTGCCATACCATTGTTACTGTAAAATGGTGGAAAGCCACAGAGTAAGATGTACATAATAACGCCTAAAGACCAAATGTCACAGCTTTTATCATATTTTTCGGGACCCAATACTTCAGGAGCTATTAAAATGAATTAAAAGGAAAACAAAGTTATTAAGAAAAATTGGCAACAGTGCTACCTAGGGCAAACAGAATGTAAGCTTTTCTTTCTCATTACCATGGTGGAATATACCTTGCTCATTACGAAAGTGTCCGATAGTTTTAATACGAGACTAATGCATTAAACACATTCAAGCTACAAGAACAAAGGAACACACGAACACAAAAGTTCCTTGCTAAATTTGTGTCTGACTGGCTGCTACTGAAATATTTACTAGACTACCACTACAAAATAAACATATAAGCAATATGACTTTCTGTGGTGCCACCTTAAGTCTTTTTGTACTGTTTAAGCTATATTTTTTGCATCTTACCGTATTGGCAGCACTAATCTGTTAACTGTCGCGTATAAAAATAGAAATAAGTTTAATTTCGACCACGCCACAAAGTTGACAGCAACCCGTAGTTGTGTTGCTTTGTAGCAATTAAAAAATTATTCTTATAAGCACACGTGTATTCTATTTTTGACTGGTTGTGTTCGGTAGCCTGTAGCGAGGAATGTATTTAATGCTTAAGCGTAAGCTTGCCATATGATCAGTTGCAATTTAATATAAACATTATAAGATGTTTTATGACGAGCGGATAAATACATAATTTCTAATTAAGTTTCAGAACTTCTTAGTTGTATATATAAATTTTCTGCTTGTATTTCACAAATTTCTAATTTAATTTCAGAATTTTCTAAATTAAGTGATTTCAGAAATGTCTAGCTCAATTCCAGAATTCCTTAATTCAATATCAAAAATGTTTAGTTCAATTTCAGAGCTTTCTAATTGGTTCTTATAAAATTTATAGGGTTTCTTGTGGGTTAAGTATGTATATATGTATTTTATTGGATCTTACATTAAATCGTTAATATACTTCAACCAAACTCTTGAAAAACCTCATAAATGTTCTTTGCCTTTATAAAATTACTTCAATAAACTTATTGAGAATTACTATTAACAAACCAAAACATTTAAGAGTTCTCTTAAAAACCCAACAAACCATTTTTCACTATTAGCTGTTTTGATTTTCTTTTTCACTTATTCGTTTAGATAACAATTAACCTACAACAAATCTTATAAATAAACTAAGAAAATTGGGATCAAATCTTCAATAGTATTTGGAATTGCTGTTTCTTAGAATTTTATATGCGTGTTTCAAAACTTAGTTTTAAATATAGTAATTTTAGAATATTCAACGCAAGTGTTAAGTCAATTCTGTTTTTGTCAACAAGTGTTTCAGAATCATATGCATAATATTCTGGCCTAACAGCATTAGCAGCAGGGACCTCTGGAGATTGACTAATGTGGAGCTTATACTTATGCAAATAAAACGGAAAGAATCGAAATGATTGGTCATACTAACAAAAAAAGCTGGACATCATCACAAGAATGGCAGTAAAATGGAATCCTCGGTGCTTAATTCGCTGCAGGTATTCAAAAAAATACCTGGAGATGCACAATATTCCATGACAAAAGGCAAATTTCTTAATACATATGTACATAAGTACAACGAAATATTTTTTGATGTCTCTTAGAATCGTCATAACGAAGTCTTACTGTAATGTCACTTGTAAATACTTACCAACATAGTATGGCGTATAACACGGTGTCTGCAGTGTATCTTTAATTAAAGTTTCTTTAGCAAAACCGAAATCTGTTAATTTTAAAATAGCATTCGAATGTGGTGATGTATATAATAGATTTTCAGGTTTCAAATCACGATGGGCAATATCGCGACTATGTAAATAGTGCACAGCCACACAGATTTCATGCATTATTTGAGCTGCTTCTAAAGAGAAAAAATTAAAAAAAAATTTTGAAACAATGTTCGAAATAATATGAATAAAATATTTATTTACAAACCTCTCTCTGTAAAGGCGCCATCGGCATTATCTTGTATACGTTGAAAGAGTTCACCACCTTCCATGCTAAAATGTAGAGAGCAAAATTGGATACATTGAAAATTATTGTTAAAAAAACTAAATTAATTACTTAAATAGTGTTACAACTTAAACTACCAAATTTGAACTGAGTTTTTTAAAGAATCCTTCTTAAGTTTAGTTCTTTCAGGGCACTATGCCCTTTAACATAGGTTTCTTAAACGATAGCAATTTTTTCTAATAACCGTTAGATTTTAAAACATAAATTTTAATTAAAAAATTACATAAGAAATACATAGTTTGAAATAATTTGGAATTACTTAAAAAATTTTTTATATACACTTACAAAAAACTATTAATAATTTTCGATATTTATTATAGAGGGTGTTAACGTACACAGAAAATTATTAATAAGAGAGTTAAAACAAGTAAGAGCGCTACATTCGGCTGTGCCGAATCTAATATACCCTTTAACATAAATTTTTAAAATTTTGTGACGCAACTCCCTTCAGCGAGTGGAGATAGAGGGTAAGTATGTTCTAAGGAAAGCTTTGCAAGAAAAAATAAGTTGGGGTCAGTACTACATTTGACCTATTCACCGGCCGCCTGGAAGCTGTAGGGGCGTATTTATTACAATTTCCCAAACTTTAAATGTGAGTCCCTTTAGGCGATAAAGATAGGGGGAAGTTTGTTCTAGGAATATATTTAGTAGGGGAAATTAATTGGGTCGGTCGTACATTTTGTTTAACGCCGATTCTGGGAAGCTATGGGCGTTTTTACATATTTGTAAATTTTTTATAGCAACCCCCTTAGGTTGAGGAGATAGGAATAGGCTTGGGAGGGAAAGTTGTAGGGGTTTTTAACCTAATTTTTAAAAATTTTGTATGGCAACCCTGTTAGGGGTTGGAGATAGGGAGTAAAAATGTTCCACAAAAATGATTGGGACGAAAAACTAATTGGAGTTGGTCTTAAAATGCAAAAATTACAAACGGAATGACAAATTTATATATACCCTTATCACTCATGTGAAGGGTATAAAAACGTAAAATATTTAGCAACAAAAATGTTTCAGATAGTTTCTACTGGTAAAATATTTACAAGGAAAAATTATTTAACAGTTTTTTTTGTCATTATCTATATGCATTTAGAAGAAAATTTCTAAATTAAGTTTTAAAATAACAAAATACATTTTTTTTACAAGTTTTAATTTACATACTTTTAAATATTTTTGAGAGTAATTTTGAAAAATTTTTTTTTACTCTCTTGTTGCTAGTATTAACTCGAAAGTTATTGAGCTAATATCTTAAGTGTATTATTTTTTAAAATAATAAATTAGCGGACATGCAACATATTTTATATGTAGTTTTAACTAAATATATGTATTTCTAAATATTCTAAAACTAATAGATCTATGTTCTACTTACCATTCCATAACCACTAATAGGCATTTATTACCAGCATATGTATTCTCATAAACATCGGCAATATTGACAATATGACGACAGCCACTGACACGCCAATGTAGGTCAACTTCTCGCCTCGCTTTGGGACTGTCCAATAAGACCTTTAAATAAATTAATTCAAAATAAAAAATAGTACTTTGAACAGAATAAAATATATAAACATTTTTACATACATACATATACATAAGTACAGACGATTTTAAAAATTTGCATTTAAGTTGATATGCATATGTATGTACGAAAGTATGTGAAGAGTTTAACAAAGTAAATTTTTAAAAACTTCAAACATTTTACATTACGCGACGACAACTTTAATACAAGCTATCACGCTCTAGAAATAGGGATATCTTAAGTAAGGATACCTTAACCTCAACTCCCTTAATTTCCAAAACACTAGCACTGAAGCTAAAAATCATCATAACCATAAAATAAATTAATTAAAATATTTGTAAATTTAAAAAAGTCTGGATTAAATGTTTTACCAATTCGATGCAAAAAAACTTGTTACAAATTTAGTGTTTTTTCAAATAAACTTTTTTAAAGAAACAAAGTTCGAAAAAAATTTTAATCTTATAAATGTTTTTTTATTATAAAAATTGTTTTAATGCGATTTGTGATGAACTCAGTTTAAAATTTACGCGTAAAGTGTTTTTTTTCATTCATAAATACCTTTAATGCATATTTTTGATTTGTTTTACGATTTGTACATTCCACAACTTTTCCATTTATACCCAGGCCCAATACTGTATTAGATATTTCGTAGTCATCGACAAGAGGCGTGGTTTTAGGTGTTCGTTGTTGTGATTGCTGCTGCTGATGCGGTTGTCCAGCACTTTGACTCATTGGTGGTTTGGCTATTTTAAACATTTCTTTATCCTTCTTTCACGTTTCTCAACAATTTTTCTATATTAAATCTGTTAAATTGTAACAGAAATTTAAATTGTATTTAATTGTTTATATTTGAGAATTTTGCTAAATTGAATTTAAAAATAGTTGTGTTGCAAAATTGTTTATTCATTAAAAAAGTTCGAAAAGGTCAAATAAAAACGTAAACAAAACAATAATAATTAGAGAATATTTTATTCTTTCTGTCAATGCTTAGAAATGCGAAAATAAACTTGTTCGATTGAAAAAAATAATGGCCAAAGACTTTTTATAATTGATTTTCAAGCGCCTTAAGGTATGCTTTACTTTTTTGTTTTTAAAATACTGAGGTGTTTCCACCATGCCCATTTAAAAGATAGCCAAGAATTATAACAGCAATATACATATATAAAAAAATGTATATAAACTCATGAAAGTTTAATTAAACCAAAATTTTTAGTATTTTTTGAAATAAATTTTATGGTAAAAATTATTTTTTTAAATCCCTTTTAATTGGGGGTCTCATAAAACCAACCTGTTGCTTTTTAGTTTGCAACTGTTTAGACTACTCGAAACCCATATTTGAAAAAAATTAAACAATCGATCACCCTTGTACGTACGTGCTATGTTTTAATTGAAGTCATTTTAGCAGATTACTGTTTCAGTTACTAAATGACATAATAGGTAAGCTGACATTGTGGAAAAAAGAAAAATATTAATGAATTAAAGTTTTTGTTAATTTATTGGTAAATAAGTAACACTGGCGATTGTGAACTCAAAATCATTTTTAATTTTTTTTTATAATATTTCTGCCCATAATGTTTGCCGAGATAGTTAATAAATCGGTGCACAAGAGATGCACCTTCTTTACGGATAAGGATTTAGAAAACACCTAACTATAACAGCTATTAACTTTCAATCTGGGATGATAATAATGCCCATATTTTAGAAAAAAAAATTATGAAATAGAAAAACGGGGAAATTTTGTAAACCATTACAAAAAAAAACGTTGCGTACTGATAAATTTTGTATAGCGTATACAAGATTCGACTCAGCCGAATGATATGAAATATTTGTAAATAATCAAACTGCCTATAATAAAAATCTTGATTTTTAAACACAAGCATAATGATCATAAAATATTAACGACAAATATAACGATCATAATATATTAATCGATGACGTACTTTGACAAGTTATAGTTGGGGTTTTTACCAACCTTCTTAGTGCAAAATATTGAGCAAATTTCAACTACAAAAATTTACAAATTATGACGTCAGTGCTTATACAAAAAAACCGCCGACAATTAAGGTTAAATTAAGACTTTAGGAAAAGTAATGGATTCATTTTGCTAAAAGTTATTTTACTTTAAGTTTGCCTTAAAATTTAGTTTAATGTTAATTGATTTTTGTTAAACTCATTTAAATAAAAACAAAACTGATGCAGCAAAAATTACAGTAAATATTCCATAGATAAAGTTAGTTGACGACTTGCTGCTATTGCTTGTTGTTGATGAAGATGACTCAGCGATCATGTTGTTAAAACTTAAACAATTATTAGAACTGTGTTTAAGAGAGTGTAGTTTAGGTTACACTACAATACAAAATACTAATGCCCGTAATTTTAACGAATAGATAACTGCCTGTGTATGAACTTAATCTTTATCATTACCTATTGGGTAAAACCAAATTGAAAATCCCAGCAGACAGGGCATACCTACGTGTCAAGATAACAAAACTCTAGACATCTACAGAAACATAGATATCTATTTGTTAAAATTACGGGCATTAGTTCGTTCATCTGTCAGTTTATTTGGGTTTGCAACATTATATCTTGTGTTCATACTTTTTTTTTAAATTTTTTTTGTAAACTTAATTATGAAAATTTAATTTTATTCGAGGGATATTAAGTTAATATCTAGTTTAAGCCTCTTAACGTAAATAAAACTTTGAACTTTACTTGTTCAAATATTGTTAGCAATAGAATTGTCGTCAATAGTGTTAATTAGTTGTTTTCTTTGAAGATTTGATTTTTTAAAATTAAAAGTTTTAATTTTAAAGTTAAATATGTAGTCATCGCTAAATTAATTTATTTCTTACAGCAAGACATTTTTAAACTTAACAAATCACTAGTGAATATTTTTATCGCAACAATTTTATTTATTGTATTTTAGTTTCAAGGCGGCCTACATACGGACAACTGCACATAAGGCGGCTTGAATTTAGGGTGTTTTTTTAATAAATAAACGCCCCAGGAAAGGACGCTATAATTGAAAATAGTTTGAAATCTATAAAAACTAAAAAACAGATTTTGAACCAGAACCGCGTCATCCTACCTTAATAGGAAAGGTTAGGGTTTTTATTTTAAATTAAAACCGATTAAAATAAGTGGATATATAATAATACTTTTTATATTACAAGGTTTTTTCGTTATTTTGACGTATTATTTTTTTATATTTTTACGTTGCTTAAAGCTTAAAAATTAATAGGATTAATTGGTAGTTAGTTTGTTTATGTGAGTATATATTTTTCAATAGAATACACGTGTTTGCTTAAACAATTTAAATATTTTTATTTACATTTTTTAACAGCTTTTATTAGTTAATAATGGTTGATAATTTTATTTTCTTTTAATTATCGATTGAGTATTTAATACTAATGATAATAGTATTACTACGTTTTTTTAAACGTTGCATTCACTAACCTTATTTCAAAATAATCTAAAGACACTGATGCGTCTTAATATTAACGAATTTTACAACAGCACAAAAAAAATTTAATTTACAAATTTGTATATACCTATTTGAATAAAAATAAGCAAAAAGAAAACAAGTAGTAGCGCTATATTAGGATGTGCCAAATCTTATATGCCCTTCACAACGTGTAAAGGGTTTGCCCTAATTTTTCCAAATTTTGTATGGCAACCCACTAAGGGGGTGGGGGTAAGGGTAAGTATGTTCCAGAAAATTGTTTCGAAGGAAAAACTAAATGGGGTCGGTCCTACATTTAATCTTTGTAGGAGCGAGCACCCTAGAAGCTGTGGGAACGATTTAAAAAAAATTAAACTTACTATAGTACAGACATACGGACATTGCCAAATCGAATGCGCTATCCATAAGGACCAAGAAAATATTGGGTCGCAGATGGATATTAAAGAAATTACAAACGGAGTGACAAACTTATATATATCTTATCACTTATGTGAAGGGTATAATATTAAATGGTAATAGTGAAAGTGAAAAAAGAACAATCGTGTGAATACAGCGTTCAAAATCATTGCTCTGCTCATAAATTTATCAAAATTAGCCAAAACAATCTTGACTTAAAATAGAGCCTTTCTACATTAAGGTAACGATATGTATGCATATGTATTTATGTTTGTTTTTATGTATATATTTATGCATGCTGTCTAGAGCAAGCGGTTTTTGCTTTAATATTTATTGAATTTTAAATGGTTTAACAGTTTTTCGTAAGTTTTTAATCTACAAAATACACATGTGTTTAGTTTATGTAAATACGATATTTATTCTAAATAATTGCTTGTAGTTTTTAGCAGGCTTATTAAAAAAGTTGTCTATTGAGAAAATCGAAAACGATATTGAGAGAATATCGCCCACTTGTTTGTTTATTTGTTTATAATATAAATTTGTATTAATATAAATTCATGAACAATAAGTAAGAAAGTTAAAGTCAGTCAAGCCCGACCATAATATACTTTACATTACAATATTACAATTTACCAATAAAATTTATATTATCATTATCAATCATAGTTGATAGAATATTTGCAAAGATATGAGCAAAATTTTGTGAAGATAGAATAATTCATACTTAAGCCAGTTATATCTCAAAGTTCTTATTCCGGCAGTTTATTATACCTAATTAATTTTTTTAGTATTCTTGTCCCAGTTATAGCCCAAATGCTGATTCCGGGAAAACATTTGTATGGGGGATATGCCCAAAAATGGGCAGATCATCAGCACAAAAAAGAGATTTGGTCCCTATGCCAGACTATCATTTTTAGGCATCATAAACATCTGCACAAACGCAAAATGCCCCTTCCCCGTATGTTGTGTGGGTATAAAAAAGGATATTGAATAAGCTGGAATTAGTTTTTCTAAACTGATTGTTCATGGTGTAAGTATTAGAGATCATTACAGTTTATAGGTAATTTTACGTTAAATTTTTTTCTGTATAATTTTGGATAAAATCTGGTTAAAATTTATTTTCCGATAAATCTTGCTAAAATTCCATCTAAATAAAAACAGTTGATTTTAATTGGACACCGTAATTTTTTAAGAAAAAAAGGTTCATGCCAAAAATTTAACCCAATCATTGTTTACCTTTTATCTCCAAATCCTTTTGCTATGCCATGTGACAAATAAGAAATCACACGACGATATATGTATCTAATTGGACATACCGGAATCCGTTTACAGATCTAAAGATCTATTATATGTACATATATCAATACTAACAATGGTTTATGCCCTAATGAATTATGTGTAAAATACTTTTGTTACAAAACTTTAATTCTGTGCAGCTATCGCATATGAAATTACTGGCGAATTTTAAAAACATCCGATAGATACACACACACATATATACATCATCGTAGTAGTGAAGAGTATAACAATAACTAATTTTCTGAACCAAATTTAGCATTAAATGTTAACTAAACTACTTGTTATTTCATTTCACTTATAATTTATAAAAAGTTTAGAAACTTTTTTAATTCTCTTAAAAAAAGTTTTCGTTTTTAAATGCACATTGGCTCTAACTAAATTTTTTTAAGCAGAAGTGAACAAACAAAACAATAAAAGAAACTAGGGTAATCATGATGCAATCCAGTAAGAAAATTTTTTAATCATTTTTTCACTTGTATTTTGCTTTTTATGTTTAACGAAATTTCTATGTTTTACGAAAAACGTTTTTGTTGATTTGTATGTTTAAAAGTATGTATGTTTGTAAGTAACATAATAAAAGTAATTTTTCAATTACAATCAATTTTTTTGCTATAGTTTTTTGTAGAGCAAATGCGTCATATTTGTCATACTTTTTTTATACCTACTGTTTTTCGTTATCGGGGGTTTCACTTTTTATCTTGTCCCATTAGGAATTTAAAGTTTTTTTTCTTGTTTTTTACCCAAAGTCCACTTTTTCTTTTCCCGTGCTAATTGTTGCATACGTTTGTATGTTTGTAGGTATGTACAAACATGTATTAAAAATCACTAAATTTACATACTACATAATTATTTTCCACTTTAGTTAGAATTTGTATTAGATTTATTTTTTTATTTCTATAAACGAAAACCTACCTGCTAACATACACACACACTCGTCTATATAAGATTTCTTTTTTGATTTTCTTTTAAGGTATTTTTTTATTTTAAATATCGATGTATTTTGCGTGAACACAACAACAAAATGAAACCAGTCGAAAACATTAACTTAATCTACTTTTTATATTTGTTGAAAATATTTCTTGGTTTTGTGTTAATTTTTTTATATTTGCTAATTTTTTTGTCTACTTTTAAACAAAATAAACGAATAAAAACTACTCGTATTATAAAACAGCGTACTTCTATACGACACGGGTATCTGTGGGATACAAGATACTTTTAAGAGTTTTAAACCTAAACAGAATGAATGTGCTCATTGTGTTAACTGTTGACAACTCAGAGGTTTTTCCTCTTTAAAATTAGCGTGTTTTTATTTATTTTAAAACCAAGAAAGTATTCGAATATTAAGGAATTTTTTTTTACTATTTTGCTTAAATTCTTTAAAATTGAACTAAACAGTTTTTAGCCAAATTATAAATTTTATTAAAATATTTTTCTTTTGCGTTTATTGTTTAAAAAAATGGCAAAACGAATTTTTGGAAATATTTTTATGATGGGTGATTGTTTTCATTATGCAATTTTTAAATTATTATTTAAGTTAAAAAAATACACATATTTAATAATAATTAAACTATTAAAACCGCATAAATAAAGAGGTGTTTAGACAGTACCCCAATTGTCAAAAAGAAAGTTAAATCTAACGTAAATATTTATACAAATGTTTTAATTGATACAAACATTATATTTATACATTAAAGTTTGATTGAATGCTCATTTTAGGAAATTTTTAATATCAATCTTACTAGGTTTGAATTTTTATACACAACAAATACCTAAAACACTTTAAATAGCCGTTTTCTTCTGCATCAAATGGTGTCAGCCGGTTATCGGCAAAAGCTTTGCACTTTGCTTTATGGTTTCTTATAACTTCGTACTTGTGCACAAACATTGCGGAGAATTTAAAACCATTAATTAGGCTTGGTGGAGACTTCGCTTGTTGTTTAAATTACACTAAAAACAACGTGGAATGAATAATAAGAGTATGTTTATTAAGAAAAGCTGAACCGAATATACCGTTGCAAATGCCAATGCATTGGGTAAACTCAAAATAATTTAAAATTTTTTTTTTTGACAAGTGCATTAATATAATGGATTGTAGTTGATTTTCCACATGTAAAAACCGACGAAAAATTCTACACTTTTTTGAAAAATACAAGAATTTAAAAAGCGATTTGATTAAAAAAAATCTAGTTCAGTACTATTAAGATGGAGTATTTCTCTTGACCTACGATGTTTTTTTGTGCCCGCTTTTTCGCAATTTCGGAAATAATCGTTATTTTTGGCCCCTGTTCTTAAAATATATGTATAATGAAAATAGGTTTAAGTATTTCAATCAAATTAGCATAATCTTATCTATAAAAAACCTTATGTTCTTTTTGGGCTAGTTAATTTAAATTTTAAAGGTGTGCTTATACGAAAAAAAACACAAACTATGTCAGTTATGGTAAAAAAATATAACTTTAGTATCAAAACTCTGTAATCTGTACTTTGATTCGAAAAACAGTTTTTTCAAATTTCTATATTTTTTTTACATGGAAATTTGAACATTTGTTGTTCCGAATCGAAAAATTCGGTAGCCCGGATGTTTTAAAGTATATATGTATGTAAGTATATAATTTGAATAATTTTGACACCTAACTTACACATTCATACTTACCCTTCGTCTCCATTATTGTACGTCTTGACGAGACAAATTTATGCCTAGACAAACGTCAAACTCAGTATAAAAAAACCCAGTATAAAAATACCGGATCTTTTTATTTGGATTTTGATATTTGTCTAGGCATGAATTTGTCTCGTCAAGACGTAAAGTTAGCTATCGAGCTGATGTTCATGGCGCAGATACTTTTAAATGTAAATTGTGTTTAAATGTCATATAAAAAATTACATATAATGGCAAATATGGTTGGTCGGCGACCGATGGCAGTACATGGCCGAAACATGAACGTTAACGGTCTACATTATTGCACTTCTTGTCGAGACAAATTGATGCCTGGACAAATGTCAAAATCCGAATAGAAATATCCGATAATTTTATATACATACTGGGTTTGACGTTTTCTAGGCATGAATTTGTCTCGTCAAGGTGTACAATTAGCCCAATTGATGTTTAAACGGAGTTCATGGCTAACGGATACCGTATGTTATCTTTATGACAAAAAAAAACCTTTTTCCGTTTTTCAATTAAATTTTTATTAAAAAACACACACATTTTTAATGTTATAAATTTACTATACGTATATTTGTTAAAATAAATTCCAAAATACATAATTAAAAATAAATCAAAGCCATTTTTACACTTTCGTTAATTTTACAAATTGTAAGATTAAACAAAAAAATAAAATTAATTTACAAAATAAATTGCTTGTAGCGATTTTTATTAAAGAAAAAAAAAACACAAAATAAAAACGTTTATATGCTAGTTTTACACGAAAAATATATACATTTTTATTTAGTCTGCCCGTTGACTTTAAAACAATTAAAAAGTATTTTCTTAGCGTTGTACGAGTTTTATCATTTTCAATTTGATTGAGTTTTCTTGATTTTGTTTCATTGAATTTGCTTAATAAACAAAATCAGTTTTAAATTTGGTTTATAAAACACATTAGAAAAAACTAAATTTAAAGCAAAATAAAAAAGGGAATTTTAAAGTTTTTCTACATTTGGAAAGTTAATTTAATTTTTAGCAAATTCAATTTTTAATGAAAAAAAAAAAAAAAAAATAGAAACATGTGAGAGGCTATTACGTTTTAACTTCTTAAATGATGATTTTTCTAAATTTTAAGTTGTTATCTGAATGAACTTTGCCTAAATGTGAAGTTTTATGAAGGTAAACCCAAAGTTTTACGTACTAAACGTTTAGCTATTTGATTAAATTCTTCACGTTTTTCACGCCACATTTTAGCTGCATCAACATTAGCACCGGATTCGTCATTGGGTTCTAAAAAAGGACACAATTTTATCAATTTAAAATAAAAATAATTAAATATTTAGAAAAATTAAAAAAATATATTTAGAAAAATTAAAATATGTATATAGGGTAAGTGCTGGTAAGTTCGGCATGTACCAGTAGTCGGCATTTTTTAAGTTTAAAATCAAATAAATAAGAAATACGTTATTTTTATTCTACAACAACATTAATAATGCAAAAAAGAAGTACTATACTTTTGTTTTGCAATAGTTTAAATATACTGAGATGAGTATTTTGGCATAATTTTAAGCTCATTCGGCAACAGTCTTTGAACGAGTGCAAAAATGTAATATTTTTAAGAAATTTTTTAGTGGGCAGGCAATTTTAAAAACGGTTAGTTATCATAATAATTTAAATTTATTTGTGAATTTAACTGTTTCTAAGGTTAGATTTTAGTTTAAATTATGTTTTTGATGCAAAAAATTCAGTAAAAATTAAATATTTTTCTTGTTTTAATGGGTGCCGGCGTTAGGAGCATTTATTTTTGTGATTTTTAATTGTCGGCATTAGGGGCCGACTACTAGCAAATGAGTGTTTTTCTTTGATTTTACTCAAAATAGAACAAATTGTAAAAAAAATATTCCTCTTGCTTTTAGTAAAAGAGAAAAGGAGTAAAAGTTAAATTTACCCAGTAGTCGGCATAGCTTATAGTGTAAACTATATGGCCTGCCGAGTATAGGTTGCACGAGTTTCTTAAGTCGGCACCTAGCTTTTATCCTTACTTTGAATCAAATATAACGATCTTCTGAGATCTGTATTTATTAGCTGGCTTTTCAGACTCATTCAAGAAATTTGTAAGACAACTAAAGATTTAAGAGTAAAGTATTCCCAAGAATCCTTAAAAGGCGCCCCAGTTAACATTAGGGAAAATTTCCTATCAATTAAAGGAGTTAGTAAAAATTATTACGTTTCCCGATCAACAATACAAGACCGTATTCATGGCCGCGTTGCAGATGGTCTTAGAAAAATGGGCCCACACCCAGTTTTGACCAAGGTAAAAAAAAAACGATTGGTGAAATTGTGTCATGATATGGCGAAATGTGGATATCCTTTAAAAATGGATGATGTACTTAACACTGCTCAAGCAATTTACAAAGAAGATGAAAGAAAAACTGCTTTTTTAAATGGTCGGCGTGGAAGGTCATGGTATGCCAGCTTTTTGAAGCGATATAAAAACTTAGCTCTTCCCTTACTAATACTTAATATAATTAGTAAGGGAAGAGCAGTAATAACTAAAGAGTTTATAAGAAAATGGTTTGAAGACTTAAAAAATTTTCTTATCCAAAAAAACTCGCAAAATATTTTAAAGAATATTTAATGGCGACGAAACAAGCTTCTGCTTGTGCTCTAAAACAGATAGGGGTTTGGCGCCAAAAGGATACCGTAACGTCTATTCGATTTAACGCGGTAATGAGGAGACAGTTACAGTATTGCTTGTTTTTTCTGCTAGTGGCAAAACTTTTGTTCCAATGGAAGAAAACTCTAAGGAGCTGGCAGGCAAACCCTGAAAGTATCAACAAGGTTGTCTCAAAATCCACGTTTTGTCCACTTCTTAAAACTGTTCTAAGCAATCTAGACATTATGGATGCAATTAAGAATGGGCTTCCGAAATGTGGTCTATATCCTTTTGATTCAAACAATATAGTTTACACTAAGTGTGTTAAAAATCAGTTGGAAATATTGAACGGTGATTGTCATGAACCTTATGAAATTCTAAAACAAACTGATTTTGATATACCAATTAGGATAATTGACCAGATAGCTCAAAACTTAAAAGAACGTGGAATAAATTCAGAACATGTCGCCGAAGAGATAGCTGCTTTGAAAAGAATAGAACTTGGCCAAAATATTGAAATTTTAGGAAACGCAACAATCCAATTGGGTACATACATATGTATATTATAAACGAGGAAGGGATTTTAGAAACGGAGAAAAAGAGAACACTAAATAGTACTTTTCAATCTGTCGTCTGTCCGTCTTCAAATCCATCACCAAATATAGATTTGACTTAATACAATCAGATGTTTCAACCTATAAGATCCTCATCTCCACTCTCAGTAACTTCTACAAATACAATCAATCAGTTGTTTCAATCGATTAGATCCCCGTCTCTACTTTCAGTCATTTCTAGAAATCCAGTCTTCTGCGAGTCCCCAAGTTCAAGACCTAGTTTTAAAAATAACTTAGTAACTAGAAACTCTCCAGTTCTAGGTAATTATGTAAAACATGGAGATCGGAATAAAATGAAAAAAGCTAAAGCCGAAGCTATAAAAAAGAAAAAAATAGAGCGTAAAATTAAAAAAGCAAAAAGGAAAATAGAGGGCGGAAACAAATATGCGGAACTTGTGTTGGGGAATCGGACACGGATGGTGAAGACGATGACTTAAAAAACGTAGGATGCGGTTCTTGTCCTCAGTGGTTCCATCTTAAATGCACCGAGTTAGGAAATGTACTCTATACTGAAGTGATAGAAATGGATTTTGTAATGTACAACTTTTTATACCTATATTATTAATTTTAATATATATTTACTTCTTATTTTGTAAAGAAATTAATTTTTAATTTGTTTTATAGGTACCTGTGTATGCGTACGTGTAAATACTTATGTATTATATATGTACTAAACTTTGAATTTAAGTAAATAACTCAAAAAATAGGTATAAATGTGAATTATTTGCATATATATATACGTTAAAAACATTTTCAGTTTGCTAAAAATTTATATATTTTGAAAGAAAATATGCCATGCCGAAAATAGAAATATCTTGTGCCGACCATTAGAAATAGGGTGCCGACCACTGGAAAAAACGCTGTTTTTACAAAAGTACATAAAATACTCAAATTTAATAAAAAAATGTTTTAAAATAGTTAGGATAATCTAAAAGAATACCAAATTCTGAATTATAATAACTTGTTGTCACAAAAATAGACTGGTAACGTACGAAAGAGCATAATGTCAAAGAAATAAAAAAAGTTAAAGTGCCGACTATTGGTACATTTACCCTACATACATACATATGTACATATGTAAATAATATGGGTAAAGCTGCTTTTTATAAGTTGTCTTAGAAAAAATATTAAAATTCGTTAAACTTACCGGCCAACATTGAAACAACACTAAGTAGTATTTTTTCTACACTCTGTACGGGACTCCAGCGTTCGGCAGATGATTCATAGCCCATGGGATCATCCCCAGGAGCATGTAATATTGATATACAAACTCGACCATCAGCGAAAACTAAAATAGAAATTACAAAAATTGTGCACCTACCTCAAAATTAACATTTAAATTAATCTTACTGTTAGGATGAAATATCTCGCAAGTGAATTTCATTTTCGGAGGACTTAAGGGATAATCTGGTGGAAAAATTAATCGAGCTGGAAATACGCCACCCTCAAAGCAAGTGCCTTCAGGACCACTAAGACAAGTAATTTTTGGAATATTTTAAACACCCCCATATTTTTATTACAATAAGGATATACTTACGCTATTAATGCCTCCCATTCAAAGAAGTTATCTTCACTGACAGGACCAGCTACAATACCTTCCGGAGGATCCAAAGTCAATTCTAATCATTAGAAATATACATATTTTGGTGATAAATGTTAAAACTTTTAAACTATAAAATTACGTTTATATTCTGCCATAAGTCTTCTTAAAGCTGAGCCAGCCATATTTTGTTGTAATTATTTTCAACTTAAGAGAACTTTCCAAATTATTTTTTCGTCTTCTGCCCAGAACCCTTGTCGACGAAAACCGTCGTATGATTTTAGGTGGGATTCCGTTGATTTTATTTTTTTGTTAGTTTTTTAATTTTAATTCAATTTCATGAAATGGTTTTTCCTTTATTTTGCAATATTTTAAACAAGATTTGTATTAAAATTTTATTTTCTTCAAGAGTCCAAAAAAAGCCCAAATAACAAAAACGTCACAATACAAAGAAAGAATAATTTTATGGCGATGCCAGATAAAACTTCTTAAAATTTCATACATATAATTCCCAAAAAAATCCCATATAACATACAAATTGGTTTATTAGAGCTTTGATAATATTTTATAAATACATAAACCCTTTTTAATAAGTCTAATTAGGGCATACATGCAATATAAAAAAGATAGTAGTAAGAAGGCATGTTATAAAATACATGCCGTTTATTTATTATTATTAAATATAATATTAAGGGCTTATATAAAACTATGCCGAAGTTTGTAAAATATGCTCTTAAAATACCAAATAATTTTTATTTTTAAATCATAAAACTATATGGCAAAACAATTAATAAAATATACACTACATTTCTCTTTCCTATTTATTGAAACATAAGAAATCTTTCAATTTTTCTCATTTTATATTATTGATGGAGTGATAATTAGAATTGTAAAAATATCAAACATTTCCAAGTTTTATACAGGCAATTTGAGCCAAGAACGACAGAATACTCTATGTTAAAATGTTGATTTATGTATTGCCCATAATTCAAAGAACGAAAAAAAAATCCAGGATCTGGCACTACTGTTTATTTGAATAAATAATAAATTTGCCAATCAGGTGACATCTGTTACAAACTCACAGGGCAACAATGATAAAATAATTTTTATATGATTACGTTATTTTAATTAACTAACCATATACATATGTTTTTTAAGAATCGGAATGTTATCTATAACCAAAAACAATTTATATTTCGTATATATTTACCCAATTTAAAAAAAATATTTACTTAATAAGCTCCATAACATGTAATGGTGAATATAATATTAAAGGGTATCTTTTTCTACTAAATATTGCTACTTGGTTAAATGTCTGTGCTAAAATTGTATCTCTTTCAGCTTGGCAGCACTTGGTTTTGTTTTGTATATACAGTATGAGATAAAATTATTGTACATATAAAAACTAAAGCGTTTAACTCCCACGTATAATTAATTATTTTATTCAGATCGACTTATAACTAACTTCTGATTTGACGAAACTATTTTGCACGTATTATGTTTCCCATTGTTCTATATAATTTTTTTGGTGATAATTTTGGAATTAGAGATGAGCAATATTTCTGTATTTGTAATTTTATACCTGTGATGTGAAAATCACTAGTAACGACAGTGACATAAACTGTAAAGTAACTGTTACTGCGATAAAGTTACTTTGATATGTTATGAAAACAAATAGTTTTGGGGTTTCCTGTGAAGTAACATTTTACTGCGATGCTGTTACCAGACTAAGTTAATTTTTGGCAACAACCTCGTTTATTGAATTCTAAGCCCCATATACTTAAATATAATATAAATATAAATATAAAAAATGTTCCTGAGTAGCAACTGTTAACAGCAGTGTTGATACTTAAAATTTGGTATGTTATATAAAGTAACTTTTTGGGTCTTCCTGAGAAGTAACTATTTACATATTTGTTTGTGAAAAATAATAAACAGCGATCACCGTCACTGTTTAAAATAACTGTTATTTAAAAATCACGTTCACTGTTTACAGTATTCTTTAAAAATCACGGGATCGCTCATCTCTAGTAGGAATACATAACATCTATGTACTTTGGAAATCATATTTAACTTAATGAAGTGTAAAAAAATAATTTTATCGATAGATATACATATATGTATACGAACATTACCTATAGATTTATAAATTTTTTAACCTGAAATTTTTTACCCAATAGCTTAGCTTAGGCTAGAAAGATTAAATAGAAGTAGAGATTAATGTATATGGTTGGCAATAGCCTCCCCGTTGTTATCCCTGATACAGAATAATAAAGTAGGTAGGCCTATGTTGGTTACATCGGACAGGCTATCTAGTCTGTTGGTACCAAAGTGTCGACAGTTGCGGGTAATTACGACCACGGTGTCCCTAAGCCTTCGTTTATCCAAATCAAGCAGAGACTTAGAATGCCTCGGTTCTATCCTCGGCCAGGTGGTCGTAGTGGATCCAAATCTGGGATCGTTGGACCATCATGCCTCTGCGGTTCTGCCGGCGTATTCATTTAGACGGAGCTTACAGGAGAGGAAAGGGAATGCCGCAGAAGTGGCCAATAGCCGCCTCATCCAATTTCGCCCAATTCCTATACAAGTGTATCGATAATACAGTTGCCCGCATTGGTGCCATGTCTTCTCACCCACGCCAGAGGGATGTTAGAGTGCATCGCCATCGAGTTCAAGGATTCTCAGCTTTTTTGGGGGGCAATCGGTGAAGATTCCGATATTCCTGCCGAATATCTTGTAGTGCGGTAGCCAATTAGCGTTTTTGCCTATCGCCAACAGTTCAGCTTACACTACACTGCATTCATCCGGAAGTCTGAATGAAGTCCAGACTCCTGTTTGTGCAATAAATATGCCTCCACTAATACCAGTTCTTCCCTTAGACCCATACGTATATATCTGCAACCTTTTTTACTTAATATTATTAAATTTACAAAATTGGCAACACTAATAAGCAGACACCCAAACGTTTTCAATATCCTTTAAAAAAAAGTTCGGATTTCCGTTTTTAAAAAACCGGCGGATATTTATCCATTGTATTGATGATGTCTTTTAACCACTATGCTTGTCTGTTATTATCCAATACAATAATTTCGTTTAATGCGTTGCAATGTGCAAGTGTCTACAAGTGTTTGTGTGTGGCATTTAAAGCATCAGTTGCACCTGTAAGTAAATTGCGCCCTGCAACAATAGTCGTTATAATAAAAATGCTGTTCATTTGATGTAAACGATATCTTGCTCGTTGATTGTCATGGCAACCTTATAATTGTATACTTTTTGATATAAATATGTTTGTGTATGTATACATATGCAGATAAACATATGTATGTGTACATGAAAACGTTCAAAACGCATAAATAGTTACACACAACATATGCATAATGGTCCTTTAAAACGAATGTCTGTCTATGGTTTGCTTCATGAGTGTCCTATGAAATTTTCAATTGGAATGCTCAGTTATTGACACTCGTGTAGAGGAATAACTAGAGTCGTTGGAATTTTATCTCTGTGTTTCCTTTTTATATAAAAAATAAAAATCAAATTAATACAATATTATGAAAAACATAAAATTATTTCAGTTATTGCTGCATTCAATACTGTTCAGTATTAAATACTTGAAATTTGATTGTCCTGATGGCCATTTTGCAAATTTTAATAAATGCATTTCATGTTCTTTTGTTTACATTAACATATTTTTATTGTAAAAATCTGATTTTAATTAATTAATTCATGCACTTGTATAATTAATGGTTTTATATAATTTATAATTGAATTAATGCTTTGGGGAATGCATACCCACAATGCAGCAATGAGATTGTAACGGACTTGGTACTAAGAAAACAAATAAAGGAATAATTTAAATGACAGACAGACTTACTAGCTCATTCATTATCGTTTAGCTTAAACGCGTAAGGTTAAAGATGTTTTAATCCAATTAGACGGGACTTTAAAAAATTCAAACCCAAAGAGGATACTTATTAGTCAAAAAGTAGAAATTGGATGAAACTCCCTGACTATACACGATAGAAACGAACATTTAAGCAGCATCGTATTTTACTTAAAATATAAAATGACTGGTGCCCGGCACTTTTTAAAAGTTTTGGACCCTAAAGGGTAAAAAAGGGAAATAACAGAAATGTTTGAAATGTTTGGAATATTTGGACAAAAATGGTAAAAAGTAGTTATAGTTTGGCTCCTTAAAGTTTTTTTGATACTTATAAACCAATAAAGATACAAACCCAATTTAAGTTGCGTTCGACAGACCTAGAAATAATATGAATACGCTTTTGGTACTTTTTTAAAATTCAAATGTTAAAGGCAGTGTTGTCAACTCTTGCATCATCAGAAGCACTGATCTTTTATTTTTATATTGAGATCGGTTGATTTTGATGATAGCCACAAGAGATTGGGGATTGTCGTTGTTAGCCCCATTTTTGACATATCCTCATAAAAAGTCAGATCAGGTGATCTCCTTGGCCATTCGACCACATTCCCCACAGCGACTGATCAGTTTTTGGGGAAAAATTTTCCGAAGCAAATTCATCGAACCTGTGGCTGTGTGTGCAGTTGCCCCATCCTGATGAAACCACGTATGTGAAAAGTACGATAGATGAGCTCGCAGGTTTGGCAAAACGATTTCCGTAATCATGCGTCGATAATTTTCATCGTTGACATTCGTCGCCTGGTCTCGAAAATTTTTGAAAAAAAATGGTACAATTACCTCATGCATAAATAAGGTACACCAAACAGTTACCCTGGGGCAATGCAACGGTTTTCGATGTTTCAATCGAGGGTTGCGGATTCTTGGAGACCAGTAATGAGCTTCGTCGCTCAAAACAATGGGATTTACAATGCGAAAACACTTCAACGTCGTTTTAGAAACATTTTTGCGTAAATCAAAGCCACCTTCTTTAGGTTTTTAAACGCTTTGAAATTTAAAGAATGGAACTTTAGATCCTTTTCTAAAATTTCATGAATAATCGCTTTTGGAGGTCCCCCCAGTGAGGCTGATATTTTCCGTACTTAAAGTCGCGGATTTTCATGTAAAATGTTTCAACCACTTCAATGTTTTCTTGAGTCCTTGAAGATCGACTGAGCCCTGGTCGTAGGACATTAATAGCCGAAGCAGTTGCGCAGAATATCTGCACCCACAAACGAATTAAACTTACACTCGGTCCATTACGTATTCGCCGGGTACCGAACTTTGAAAAAAATTATCGAAGAGCAATCACGTAAAAATCATTACTCTTAAAGAATGTCTCCACACCGAACGCCCGATGCTGACTCGACCACTGCGACATCGTGACTAAAAAATCCACCCAATCGATAAATTCAAGGGCGCCACCATCGCTCCGCATTGTTTAATACTAATAATCATAATTAATATATAAAAAAATTTGCCACCAGACACCCTGTAGCATCATAGTCAAGAGCATTAAATAAAACAAACGATTTTTTTTTGTATCTGTACATTATTAGCTTTCTTTTATTTATTATTATTGTTTTATAAAATGTGAGAGTTCTCTTAAAATCATTTGGCGCGTGTTAGCTTTCCAATTGACATAAATAATTGAATTGATTTTTTTAAATTTCGATTTTTCAGTTACAGTGCAGGTTGTAAAAGTTTATTATTTATGAATTTTTCCTTGTGCTTATTAAACAAACTTTTGAATAATTTTTTTTTCTAATAAAATGATTTAAAGGAATATTAAAGTGGCTTCTGCTTTTTGAATAATATTTCTTTAAAACTACTATAAAATTATTACACAAAAGTTAAATTTATTACCAGACTTAAAGACTACTTTTTTAAAAATTGTTAAAATACCATTACGATTTATATTATTATTTATATCAATAGAAAATGGATTTTTTATGGCTTAAATAAAATTTACAATTACAGTGCACTCGCGATAATATGAACTAATTAAAACAGAGCCTGTTCATATATTCGATATTGTTCATATTTACAATTGGCTTAAATTATTGAAAAAGTGTTGTTTTCTTGCAGGTAAACACTTTTCCTGCTTAAATAAAAGTTTTCCTTTTTCATTAAATAATTTTATTTTTTTGTTTTATTTAAAAAAGGAACTTCTTTGACTAAATTTATACAACACAAAGCTACAACTAATCTTAAAAAAAGTCGGTTATCTTTTTTTGTTGTTTTTTTTGAGCGAGAACTTTTAAAACAGCCCTCTTCCGTAACTGTCTCAATACATTTAAGTCTCGTTGTTCAACCATTTCACTTTCTGCCCACTCCAATGCATTATTAAAAATGTCAACAGCTTCCCTGTCTTTTATCGTTCGTTTTGGCTTCTCCACATAAAAGAAAAACTGTTCAAATTTTAAAAACCTTTGTACAAAGTTCATATTTTAGAGTAGTCAATGGTGAAGAAAAAGTGTTCATATTTTGGGGTGTTCAAATATTAGAGTGTTCACATTATCGCGAGTGCACTGTAATAAGATTAAATAAATTTATTTATGAATATGTTTGCTTATACGCTAATTAATACTATATTTTGTAGTTTTAATTTTAGTTTTTAAATACAATTAATAAAAAAAATGGGTTTTTTATAAATATTATTGCATTTTGGTTCATTTTATTGAAGGATTTGATTATACGTTGTAGTTGTTGTTATTATTGTTGTAGAGAAGGGGTTTTTGCTGTGTTGGCTTGTGTTAGGTTGTTGTTGTTATTTGCTACTTAAGTAGGAATAATTAATGTATAAGTATTAGTTTGTGTTTATAATTATGGCTTTTTTAAATATAAAGTTTTAAACAAAAAAAAAAATTTTAAAAGTATTTTGATTGATATTCGAAAGTACTTAAGGAAAAAATAACAAAAATGCATTCGACTACGCCGAATTCTGAGTATCCTGCATCATTTTTTTAAAGAAAATAAATGAGAATAGAAACGGCATTTTGTAGTTTCATTTCCATTTGCAAAATAAAGCTCTAATTTCTTTATAATTTACGAATAATTTATTTTTTTAATATACGATGCAGGTTAAGAAGTTATACAATAATTATCTGAATTTACATACAAATAATTTAACTAAAATAAAAATAAATAAATGCGATTGGTATATATGTATATTTATAAACTATTTTCTATATTAGAAATTTTCATACAAATTTAGTTATGAGCACATTTATAGCATATTTTAAGTTTGTTTTTTTTAATATTTAAACGAGATATTCACAAAATGGAGAGGAAAAACATACTTTAAAGTTTTATAAAAGAAATTCGATTTTTATAGATTAAAAATGTTTTTTTAAGAAATTAAAAATATTATTTAAAATATGTTATTCTATTTTAATGAGGGGGAATTAATATAAATTCAGAAGTACAAAGATTCTTATTTCTTTTTATAAAAAATGTTTATACACGCTCATCCATGGGTTGGGAAGAATAAGGGTGTTAGGTCACCGCATAACATAAACTGTATAAAAATATTTTTTGTTGCATAATTAATCTCTTTAATTTTCATTTATATTGTTTTCAATTTTGTTTGCTTTTTCGCCCACTGTTACCACTGTAATTTGTCTTAATTTTGGTACATACAAACCACTGTAACTTATTTTGGTAATTAACCGTTAATTTTATTATTTGTTTCTCGCTTAAATTCTTTTAACTAATATGTATGTTATGTTGTTGTTGTCAACAAGAATGCAATGTGTATTGTTTTTGCATACATACTTGTAAGTAAATAAATGAGTTGGTGCATTGGAAGTGAGAAACAAATAAAACAACAACAGTGTGGCTCTTATGTAAATACTTTTGTATATAATGTTTAGCTTTAAGTAAAGAATTTTTGAATAAAGAATTTATTGTTAATCTTGAACTCGAATAAGCATCAGACTTATTATTTCTTGTCGCGTTTTTCACGGTCGCAATCTCTTCTAAATAAAAATCACTGCCCAATAAATAGTTTAGTGGCATATAGACAACAATTCAAAGATTTCGAATTGCTCTATATAGCTGCCGGTGAAGAAAAAGCTCTTCATCGTACATTTTGGCGCCCAACGTGGGGCACGTGATTCTTTATAAATTTTCGTTGTGCGGTCCGTGTTAAATTTAAAAACTTTCGTTGAAGTACATTTTTAAACAAAGTGTACGGTCGTGCAGTGAAGTGAAAAAAAAAATTGAGAAACATTAACATTCAAAAAACATTTGGAACACTTAAAAAAAAGAGACCAAATACTGTGGTACATCTAAAACCTTTTAAACAAAAAATTTGAAGTATTGAATTAATTTATTAAAAAAAATAAATAAATTAAATTTGTTTGGCTCTTCAAAGGCAAAAATTGTTAAAATAAAATCAAAGGTGATTAAAAATTTATCGAATTCAGTGATACAGTGTCCGGCATAAGTGGTTCAAACTTTTATGATGACTTTGGAGGAGGTAAAACAACAACGGGCCAATACAAAAAAAAGTATTTCCCGCATCAAAAACCAAATTGAAGGCAATGGAAGGGGTGAAGGTAAGACACTTTCGTCAGCTGAGCTCAAGTGCCGTTTGGGGATTTTGGAGTCATATTTTAAGCAGATATTAACATATCAAACCCAAATCGAAAAATATGACCCAGATGACAATGGTAGGCCCGAAATTGAGGATTTATATATCGCAGCGAAATTAAATATACAATCGCAGCTTGGTGAGGAAATTCATAATACAACGATGTCTGATTCTACGATTTGTTTCCCAGTTGCCAGCCATAAACTGCCTCAGCTCAAATTGCCCACATTTAGTGGTAAGTACAGTGAATACAAAAATTTTATTACGTCGTTCAACCAAGTTATTGATCGTGAGTTCGGTTTATCAAATATTGAAAAATTCAACCATTTGCTCAACTGCCTACAAGGGCAAGCATTGGAGACGGTCAAAGCTTTCCAGATTACTAATGAAAATTACCCGAAGGCTCTGGAAAGGTTGAAAGCGCGTTACGATAATAGTTCGCTAATTTTTATGGAAAACATTACCACTTTATTTGAACTTCCTGCCATGTCGCAATACAACTGTACACAATTCCGTAGTCTTGTTGATAATGTTTCTGCTCTTTATAGCTCTCTTTTGTCTCTCGGTTCACATACTGATATTGCCAATTCCATGCTTATTCATATAGTGATGGAAAAAGTTGATGATGAAACCAGAAGAAAGTGGAAAGACTCTTTGGACTTTACCAAACTGCCATCATGGGATGATTGCTCCAAGGTCCTTGAAAGACGCTGCCAGTTTTTGGAATCGGTTGACACCAACCATACACAGACAGCTCGTAAGTCGGAAAATCATCATTCTGGTAAGTCCAAACATAAAACATCAAACCCTGGTCATACTTTTGCGGTATCAAAACGCAGTTGCGTACTTTGCTCAAATGGTGATCACACCATTAATCGTTGCTCTCGATTCAAAGACATGGACGTCAGCCAACGTTTCGAGAATGTTAAACGCTTAGGACTTTGTTTAAATTGCTTGTCAAAGGGGCATCAAGTAAACAACTGTTCCTCTACATTCAAGTGCAAATTTTGTTCACGTTTGCATCATAGTTTGCTTCATAGGTCTCAGCCAGTTGTAAGGCCCTCGTCCTCGGCTGCTGAACCATCTAATTCTTGTTCTGCCTTGAATGAATCTCCCGCCTCGGTCCATACTCATATGGAAAAATCCTCACCAGAGCAAGTACTACTTGCTACTGCCATGGTTCTCGTTCGTGATGCCACTGGTTCCTATCAATTAGGACGCGCATTATTAGATTCTTGTTCCCAATTAAATTTCATCACTGATGAGTTTTCGCAAAAACTTCATTTGCCTCGTACAAAACAAACTACTGAGGTCACTAGCATCGGCAATACTCGTACTAAAAGTAAATATAAATCGTTGACAAATGTGAGATCTCGTTTTACTGATTTTGAAACAACGTTGTCATTTTGTGTCACACAACATATTTCTTATCAGCCCGACTCTGAGTTAGACATTTCGAATTGGAATTTGCCTTCAAATACCCAACTAGCAGATGAGAACTTCTTCAAAACTAAGCGAATCGACTTACTCATTGGTACTGAAACTTTCTTTGATATTTTGTCAGTTGGACAGATTAAACTTGGCCCTAATCTGCCAAAGTTACACAAAACGCTTTTCGGGTGGATTGTAGCAGGTCGTTATATTTCAAATCAATCCAATGTTGGTTCCACTTGTATGCTGTCAATAGAAGAAGAAGTTGATCTTAAACTACAACGCTTGTGGGAAATCGAAGAAATTAAATCTAGCTCCAATGATTTGACTCCAGAACAATCTGATTGTGAATCATTTTTTAACAAAACTGTTTGTCGGGAATCTTCTGGTAGGATTGTTGTTAAATTGCCCTTCAAAGAATCTTCAGACGTTTTAGGTCTCTCCAGAAATACGGCTCTTAAAAGGTTAATGTCTCAAGAAAAACGGTTTATGCGTGATAGCAGTCTCAAATCACAATATGTTGCTTTTATGAAGGAGTATGAAAGTTGTGGTCACATGAGTCTCGTTTGTAGTCCTCGCTTAGATGAGCCTCATTATTTCATTCCTCACCATTGCGTCTTTAAGCCAAATAGTACATCAACAAAGCTAAGAGTAGTTTTCGACGCTTCTTGTCCCTCATCTTCACAAAAGTCTCTCAATGACATACTTATGGTAGGCCCAACAATTCAAGATGAACTTTACAAAATTTTGCTTCGTTTTCGCCTTCATCGATTTGCTATTACAGCTGATATAGTTAAGATGTATCGACAAATCCTGATCGAACCTCATGATCGAAAATATCAGTATATTTTGTGGAGGAATTCTGAAGAAGAAGAAATACGCACATATCAGTTGAACACGGTCACCTACGGCATGTCAGCAGCTCCTTATTTAGCCATTAAAGGTCTACATTATCTCGCAGATCAATACATCAATCAATTCCAGTTGGGTGCAGTAACTATAAAGTCATCATTTTACGTTGATGATTTTTTAGGCGGCGCGGACACATTAGAAGAATTGGCTCGAATGAAAAATGAGGTAAATGGAATTCTAACACGTGGTGGCTTTCAATTAGACAAGTGGCATTCAAATCATAAAGATTTTCAAAATGACAAAACTATAAAAGATTTAAATATTGAAGACTCTGCAATAACCAGCGCTCTTGGTATCACTTGGGATCAACACAGAGATGTTTTTCTATTTTCATTTTCTCCAAAGGTTCAAGTAGATGGAAAAATTACTAAACGAACAATTTTGTCGCTCTCGTCTTCACTTTTTGATCCGCTAGGACTGTTAGCTCCTCTTATTATAAAAGCTAAAATCATCATGCAAGAATTATGGATTCTAAAAATTGGCTGGGACGAGTCTATACCTCAAGAACTACATTCCGCTTGGGAATATTTTATCTCTGATCTTAAAACCTTAACTTCATTTGAAATTCCTCGTTTTTGTTTTGTTGCCCAACCCCAATTAGTACAACTTCATGGATTTTGTGACTCATCAATACGTGCTTATGGTTGCTGTATATACTTGCGTGTCCAAAATTCTTCAGGGATTTCTGTTCGACTTTTTACCGCAAAATCTAGAGTTGCCCCTACGAAAAGAAAATCTTTACCAAAACTTGAATTGTGTGGAGCTCAACTTTTGGCAAAATTATACTCTAAAATTAAAGGTCTTTTTTCAATACCTAATCTCGAAGTAATTCTATGGACTGATTCGCAGATAGTTCTTCACTGGCTGAAACAACATTCTTCGACATTATCTGTATTTGTTGGCAACAGAGTTTCGGAAATTCAAGATCTAACTAATGGCTGTATATGGCGGCATGTTCCAACGAATTTAAATCCTGCAGATATCGTGTCTCGTGGTTCAACAGTACAAGAACTCATCTCGTCGATTTGGTTCAATGGTCCAGTATTTCTCTCGTCTGATGCTGATAAATGGCCCCCTAATAAAATAAACGTCTCTACAGAAAACCAGCTCGAAATCGAAAAAGAAAAGCGAAAAACCGCATTATGCCTTCACACATCTCCTAATTACATATTAACCGCATTAGAAAAATATAGCTCGTATATCAAAATTATTCGTATTGTAGCCTGGATGCTTCGCTTTACGCAAAAACAAAATACTAATATTTTTAATTCTGATTCGTTGCAGCCTCAAGAACTAGAAAATGCTTTACTTCGTATAGTTTTCAACATCCAGAAACATCATTTTCAAGATGATATAAATCGAGCTCTAAAGAAACAAGACCCTCAAGGTGCCCTAAAATGTCTTAACCCCTTCCTAGATTCATCCAATGGTTTCAATTTGCTTAAGGTCGGAGGTCGGCTAGAATTCGCGGCGATTTCCGAAGGACAAAAGCATCCTATAATTTTACCCAGCAAAAATCATTTCGTTCACTGTTATGTGCAATATCTACATATCAATAACTATCACGCTGGTCCAAAGGCTTTAATGTCATTGATTCGTCAGAGATTTTGGATTGTCAACGCAAGAGATCTATGTCGTCGCATTGTTAATTCATGTCCACAATGTATTCGCTATCGTCCAAAATTGTTACAACAAATGATGGGAAATTTACCTGTTGAGCGACTGAACCCTTCAAGACCTTTTGCTAGATGTGCAGTTGATTTTTGTGGCCCAGTCAACACTTACCTAAGAATCAGAGGAAAGGTTCCATACAAAACTTATATAGCAGTGTTTGTCTGTCTCGCAACCAAAGCTGTCCATATTGAAGTGGTGTCAGACCTATCAACTGATGCCTTTATTGCTGCCTTGAAAAGAATGATTGGTCGAAGAGGTCTGCCCACAGATATATTCTGTGATAACGCAACTAATTTTGTTGGTGCAAATTCTAAGTTGGCTCAATTAAAATCGTTCCTTTTTGAGCCCAAAAACACAAATATTATAACAAATTATTGTACAAACCAATTTATTAATTTTCGCTTTATTCCCCCTAGGGCACCACATTTTGGCGGATTGTGGGAGGCGGCCGTCAAGTCAGCCAAAAGTCACTTAACAAAAACGTTGTTCAACACAAGGCTCACATACGAGGAACTAGCAACGGCAATGATCGAAATAGAAGCCATTTTAAATTCGAGACCAATTTCGCCCTTATCGTCTGACCCTAGTGACTTCGAAGCCCTTACACCAGGCCACTTCCTGATAGGCGCTCCCCTACGTAGTTTGCCAGAACGTGATGTCCTTTCAAAAGAAGTGAATAATCTCGAGCATTGGTCCAGAATAAGTGCTATTAAACAAAGATTTTGGTATAAATGGTCTCACGATTACATTAATGAACTACAGACTCGCAACAAATGGACTCGCTTAAATCCTAATATCGCTAATGGTTCCTTAGTTCTAATTCAAGAGGATAATCTACCACCACAGCGATGGCTTATGGGTAGAATCATCAATATTGTACGTGGCAGAGATGGCTGTGTTAGAGTTGCCGACATAAAAACAACAAAAGGAGTTATACGTCGCCCTATTCACAGATTGGCTCTACTATCTTCTTCTTGAAAGTGTCCTTTCAATGGGGCCGGCATGTTAGGTCACCGCATAACATAAACTGTATAAAAATATTTTTTGTTGCATAATTAATCTCTTTAATTTTCATTTATATTGTTTTCAATTTTGTTTGCTTTTTCGCCCACTGTTACCACTGTAATTTGTCTTAATTTTGGTACATACAAACCACTGTAACTTATTTTGGTAATTAACCGTTAATTTTATTATTTGTTTCTCGCTTAAATTCTTTTAACTAATATGTATGTTATGTTGTTGTTGTCAACAAGAATGCAATGTGTATTGTTTTTGCATACATACTTGTAAGTAAATAAATGAGTTGGTGCATTGGAAGTGAGAAACAAATAAAACAACAACAGTGTGGCTCTTATGTAAATACTTTTGTATATAATGTTTAGCTTTAAGTAAAGAATTTTTGAATAAAGAATTTATTGTTAATCTTGAACTCGAATAAGCATCAGACTTATTATTTCTTGTCGCGTTTTTCACGGTCGCAATCTCTTCTAAATAAAAATCACTGCCCAATAAATAGTTTAGTGGCATATAGACAACAATTCAAAGATTTCGAATTGCTCTATATAGCTGCCGGTGAAGAAAAAGCTCTTCATCGTACAAAGGGCAACCTGTTATTCATCAGAAAAGAAAATGACATCAGGTAATATTAATTTACACATATTTATTTTAACAAATAGAAAAAAATAAATATTATGAAATAAATTCTTTAAATTGTCTATTAATAAAAATTTTTCAAAATAATTTTGAATAAATTTTTAATTTGTTTGCGTTTAATTTCGCAGCTGCCAATTTTTAAACTTATTTTAAATGTTAGATTTTTAGATTATTTACTTTGCCATTTGTATTAAAAAAAGATTTATTTTTATTTAACTAATTAATTTCTTTTTTAAGCTGAATGTACATATGGCTCATTTGCCAGAAAAACGTCATAGCTTAAAAAATTCATTTTTGGAGGTATAATGTTATGCTTAATACTGTGTTTTAATATAATTTTTTAATTGTTTCTACTTTTTGCGTTTGAAGAAAAAATGCCGCTTGCCTTTTCTAGTAAATGTTAGCAAATTGAAAACTTTAAGGTTCAGTTATACGTGACATAGTCATAAACACAGAAAACAGCTGTCTGAACCAAACTTATAGGCAACACTGTATTTGATATGACGTTGTTCTGGGATATGAGCGATAAGTAGTTATTTAGAAAATTCTTATGTCTTTGAATAAATTCTTTATTTTTCGATTAATTTATAGAAAACTAAGTTTTAAATAAATTTTTGGTGGTGTAAAAGATAATTTTAAAAATTAAAAATTGTTCTATTGAAAAACTTGTTCAATAGCTGTGGCTAGATCAAATTTTAAAAGAAGCTTTTAGTTTAGTTAGGTAACCGTTTTCATACCCAAATTACTTATTTAGCTCTTAACATCAAATTTCCTATTCATACTACACATTCTTGATTCGGTTTGGCAGGTGTTCTTTTTCACACGTTTCATTAAATTTATATATAAAATAATGAGCTGTGGTCCCACTAATTGGAAATTAAAAACTAAAATATTAAAATTCGTTTTCAGTTTTAATTTCTGCAATTATGTTTTCTTTTCATATTTTGGCAGCCGATTGGGTAGACTTTCTACTAGTGTTTTAGATGACACTGATTTACTCGTAATGTAGCAAAATTTAGAGTGAAATTTTGTAATTCTTTTGTTAGTTAGATTTGAATAACGAATAAAAAACGAATTACAAACACCGCTGAAGCAGGGATGTGAAAAATGTTGGTTTTATGAACCTTTGACAAACAATTTTTATAGTGTTCTATAAATGTACTCATTACTGCTTAGCAGACGCATATCCTGGCCTGATTTTAAGTGGTAAAGTTTCAAAAAAAGTTTTAGAAAAACATTTATTAATGCCACATATATTTTATATTCAGCGGGCATGGGTTGATTTAAAAACTTTTTTTCCTTGCTAGGATCTGCGCCGGCTACCTAGTTAAAAGCTATTAGTCACATCTCTGCTGAATTTTTATAACTAATTGCAATTCTATGAACACATTCATCAAACATGATAGATGACAGGAGGCTTCGTACTATGAACGCCACCACACACGACCACAGTAGGCTAATTTCCATTTTTATAAGCGACAATTCATTCGCTTGAATTACTAACACAATTTTTCCTGCTTATATTATATATTCTTGATTGGGTTTGACAGTTGTTAATTTTGCGTATAAAAAATTTTCATGCATTTACACGCCCAATTATTATTATTGTATTACTCAAGCTTAATTTTTATTTTTTTTTGATTTGTTTATTTAAATTAAATTAATTTGGTATTTATTTATCATGCCTTTTTGGAAAGATTTGTTTATGTCATTCATATATTTACTGTTAATCCAAAATTAATTAGCTGGAAAAACTTAGTATTCACTCCTAATAATTAAAATGGGATTTGTCGTAATTCCGTTGATTATAAAAGCTTCAGTAGGAGAGCGAATCATGTTGTATATTTGAATTCATTGTTTTGGCATTAAGCAATTCAGGATAACTTGTTCAACCTTACTGAACAGAAATGTCAATACAGTTAAACATTGTTATCGATATTAAGAGTTCTGTTTTTATGCAACTAAAGAAGAACGCTATGTAAACATGCTATTCGACTTTACCTTTACTAATTTTGAGTAGAAAGTATATGTTTATCTTAAGGTGATTGTGTAGAAAAGCAGTGGAGAATATTCTTTTTGGCATACATTTAATTCTTATTTCTTTATTTACTTTTATTTTTTACCTTACACATTTGTGAAGGTAATTTTTCGATAAAAATAAGAAGTGGTGACACGGTTTGCTCGTGATTGAAATGATAATTCAATCTTAAAATATATTATCTGGGCCGTAATAATTTAAAATAATACAGTTCAAAATGAAGTTAATTCGAGTTTTTATATTTGCAGGTTAAAGTTTTTAAAATCCGATTATAACATTTAAATGGTATCAATAGACTACCAATTTCCTTTGTCATAAAATATTGTTAAAGTAACTGGTATAAATAAAAGTATCAGCAGAGATGAAATATGGAGCATTTTCTAAAACTTTTTTTATGTTATTAAAATTCTTTTTTGTTGTCATAAATTAAAGTTACTTAAATATTAAAAAAAGTTTTTTCTTAAATTTTATTTTTATACACATTTAAATTTTGTTAGTTTTTATGGTTAATTTTTTATACTTGCTTACATATTACATATTAAATATTCTTATAAATTGCTTAATAATAATTAAAAAATAAAATACAAGACTAAATTAAAAAATTTTAATAAAAACTAATTTACTCGCATGTACGCGCTCTTCGCTGAAAGCGTTTCATGCGCCGATACCATTCATCTTTCCACTCAATAACAATAGAACGGGGACCAATACCTAAATAGCCAGGAGGAGCTTCCGAATCTTTGCCCAAAATTAAATAGGATCTAAAAATGAGAAAATATGGTTAAATAAACATGTTTTCCAGGTAAGCATTATGGTATTGTAATAACTTACCTATTCATTTTGATTTTCGGACATCTACACTCTAAATTTTTCACTGGTATAATCCAAGTCATAGGGCCTCGTCTTAGTATTGTATTCGTAGTTGCGTACTCTAGCGGTGTTCGTTTGAATATGGCCTGAATTTGTATATCGAATTTCACTTTTAACATTTGATCGTCTGTTTCCTCGCTGTCGGCGTCGTTCATTTTTTGATTTTCTTTGGTATATTGTTCGCTGCTCGTTACCTCGGTACTCTGTTCCCGTCCAATCACTTTGGCCATTATTGCTTTGAAAACAAATCAAAATTAAATATTTTTTTAAAGAAGAATTTTATAATGTAAAAAAGACTTTGGGAAAAGTTTTAACTAAAGTTATTGTTTTGACACGTAAAACCATTTCCGCTTAGACGCCTACTTACCGTAATCTCTTCTGCAAAACTTGTTGAGGTTTAGTCTTTTTGTGCTTATTTTGCATTTTTCGCATTCTGTAAAATAAGAAAAGAAAAATTTTTAATATCTTAAAGAGCTAATTATTAACCACAAAGCCCCAACCAAAATAAAATGACAAAGTTTTATTATTAAGCTGTTAAAAAGCTATTACGCGAACAGCTAAGGTTATGGACAACCTCTTAAGATGCTTTCAGGCGGAATGTATTTTGCATAAGACGCATCATATGCTAAGTTTTAAATTAGAGCGTGTTTAATCTCATAAAACATTTGAGATCAACTGTTTATTATTATTATTATTATTAGAAATACACTAAGAGTATTTTTATATGGTTGTCGACTTAAAAGCAAAATATGTATGTATGTGAAAAGAGTGCAGAAAGATTTTTTTCGGCTTGGGCGTTATGCTAGACATAAAAACAAATGTACATGTTAAAGCAAAAATTATAAATCATATGGATTGCACAAGTGACAAGTCATATGAAAAACATATTCCGTCTGAAAGCACCTTCAAGAATACTTAAGTCTTAAAATCTTACATAAATTTGTTAAATAGTATGACCCTGCAATGTATAATATTTTGAAGTTCATTTTGCATATATTTGTCCCCGTAATCCGGAGACTTAAACTAGAACTAGAAAATCACCTGAAATCGCAGAGTGAATCAGACTAGATGATCACAGCAATGTATTCTAATCGGAGATATTTGCGAAAATGCGGACTTGTCTCGGCAGGACAACAGCATTACTATCTATGTATTCAGCTTAGCTGCACAGATTGTAGCCCTTCAGAAACTCAGAGGTATCGAAGTAAATAAAGAGTGGTTGGCATATTAACTATCTCGGTTATCCCCCACTGCGTGCATTATAAAGAAGGAATGAGGGAAACTTTAGGGGTAAGACAAACAGGTGCTGGCCTGAGGTTGTAGGATTTAGGGTGCCGAAATCCCTATGGCAGGTGCCATTAGCAAGCAAAACCAAGGCACTCTTATCTTTAAATAAAAAGAAACTGAGTTTACTCACCGGTATTCCTTCCGGCCACTACAATATCAGGTCACCTAGGCTATCGTCGGCAAATTGGCAAATTGGTTGACTACTGTCACTTGTGCCAGGGCGGGGACGAAGTCGAGGCGATGTCTAGCACTTGTCGGAAGACGACGCTGGAGTTTCGACGACTATTTATCGATTTTTTCGGCCTCTGATCTTTATGCGATGCTTAGATACGCCAAGGAACTCAAATAGTGAACATATAAAAAGATAATACTCTTGGTTCGTAAAATGAAGATATTCTCCGCCTACACAGATTGCTCTATATTTCTGGCGAAGTATTTTACTCCCAAACACTCCGGGAACAGCTTAGGCAAGACCCGATGCCTCCGTGCCGTAGAGTAGAACAGATAAAATAATTCACAAAACCGCACTTGTTACTCGCTTACGCCGACGATTTTGACATCATGAGGCGAACATTCCCAGCAGTAGCTTACATCTTTAAAAAAGTTGAGAAAGTATCGGCACAAAGTGGGCATTTGCAAAACAAACAAAATCAGTTGTGAAATAAAAAGAAGAACAATATTGGCAAATAGATGCTATTTTGGACTAAGTGAAGAGTCTAAAGGCAAAGCCACCTCCCGATAGGCAAAAATCACTTTATACAAGACAATGATACTACCTGTGCTTATATATGGTTCCTAAGCATGGGTACTTCCAAAACAGATGAGGCAGTGCTTGATGTGTTCGAAAGGAAAATTCTTAGGGAGATCTATGGACCGATCTGCGTTGACGGAGAATACCAGTGTCGTATGAACCCAGGAAGTCATTTTAATGCTAACCTGGTGACGAATCCCGCAGAAGGGGAAGAGCAGCACTCAGATGAAAGGATCAAGTGAAGGAAGCAACTCAAAACTTGGTCCCAGATTTTAGAGAAGAAGCGCAGAAGATAGAAGCGAATGGAAATCGATTCTACGTGGTTCGATAGAGTTACAGCAAAAATGTTTATTCCGAAAGGACATTTGTATGGGGGCTACTTATACTAAGAAATGGGGCAATCATTCCCAGATTTATAAGGATTGGTCCCGATACCAAAAAAACTTGTTGTGCTGGGTGGCTAGAGGGTTAGATCTGCATGCTTTAATCGATTCAGAAAGTGTTTCTTTATGTGGTGTGGGCATAAGATCCATCTTGGTTAAAGTTTAGCACTAAAACACTGAAATGGTCTACTTAAAAAACAGAAATAATTTTGAATATTTTAAAAAAAAGGCATTGAAAATGTCCGAATTGAGTTCCTTGGCAGGGTAAAATAATTTCAGAAGTACATTTTTGAAATCATTATCACTGAAAAGACCTTCAAATTGTATTTAACATTAAAATCAATTTAAATTTTACCAAACGAAATTTGCTATTCTGCTTCATTCTTTAAATAAATGATTTTCGTTCAATATTGAATGTTAACATAAATCAACTATTGATGCAGAAAATACGTAAAGAGGCATGTAAAATATTTTGCCTGGCTAATTGAAGAGTTTAAAAATAAATAAAATTTTTCACATAAATAAAAGCGAATATATGCAATCTGTTCATATACAATTAAGAATTTACATCTGCAGACATGCATTCTCCGAAAAATCATCAATAACTAAAAATAAAGTGAATAAGAAAGCAAGTAAAATCATTGAATTCAGTCAAGTTGGATCATCTATTACCCTAAATACACTAAACTATTGATTGCGATATAAGGCAGACAGAGATTTTTAACGGCTTTTGGGAATTTTGAAAAGACGATTTGGGGGAACATTTTTACGAGCAAAAAACTTATTTCAGTTGTATTTTGCTTGAATTCAAATAATAAATTTAAGTCCAATTCTGAAAAGGTGGACATTTAAATTAGCGATTAGAAAAAAATTGCTCTAATTTATGATTTAAAATAAGGTTTTGTCGACAAAAGGAATGTGCACTGAAATTTGTTAAAACATTTGAAACTATAGCAAGTGATCTGTGTGATATAATCACAGATTCAGTTAGAGAGAAATAACTTTTATATTGGTTTGATTAAATAATGCTACTTGTACACTTTCTATGAGATTTTACCCCTAAGGCTTAGCCTACACCGCATATGGCACGATAGGCTTTAGGCTTTTTCTCCACAAACTTAAAATACGTTTCCCTACTATGATGGTGTAGCGTATAACCAGGGCAATAGAAGCAATTAAAACGATTTAATTTTAAACGCATTACAATTCAATTACCAATGCCAATTAGTAAGAAATTCATGTTGAACGCCAAAGTAAAAATAGTTTTTTTTTTTAAATGAATAAGAAAAAGGGAAAAGAAAGGTCTTGCATTATGCAAGTGTACCAATGATTTGGGAATATGCAATATATAGACTAAAGCATGTATGTACATGTTTAAACATATGTACTCGTGTACTTGCGTATTTTAAACATCAATGAAAAAGTTTAATAATTATACGAATGATAGCTAATTCTGCCCTTTTTTAAAATTTTATTCGATTTTAAATCCTTATTGCGAATCATAACGTTAACAAAGGAGAGGAGCAACCCTGAATCGACTTAAATATGAAGGGGGAAAAAATATGAGATTAATGGTTCGCAAGTGATGCAAATGGTGCTTTTTTATCACCTTTCGCAGCCTGAACCTTTATTTTATTATATTCCTACGACTACAAAGGTGAACGTTAAAAAAGAGTATGAGTTTACTTGCGTCTACTCCCTCCGCCAAGTTGTCAGTTATGATTGACACAAGTGTCGCTATGCCCTGGGTTCCACTACCTTTTCTCAGCCTCTAAGAAAATTGTTTAATATCCCACTTTCAGTAGTCCCAAGGTCCCAGCTGACTGATTTCGCATTGGAGTATGTAAGGCAGATTCAGTGTCAAAAAATCAGACTTATGAAATGTCCTGGACAGTTTTTTCTCATACCTCATCTTTCTTAAAACATTTAACACTCTATCAAAGCCCGCATGGATGTTAGTTATATAGTAAGAAGGTTGGTCAAAGATCTAGGGCACTGTATCCATACTCGCAGGACGATGTGTTCTCAATTTTGAACATCCCAATGCTCAAAGCCTTACGTGATATAAGCAGATATGGGCGGGCGTTATATGAAGATCAATAGGAACAATAGGAGCATAGTGTCCAGTACCTTAAAAGGAACAGTAAGAAACGCACCTGTTATTCTAATACATGTCAGTCTTCGCTTTTGACATTTGGATCTCTACACACAAAAAACTACAAAAAAAATTTTTCAAACAAATTCTTGTTCAAAATAATTTATTTTTTTAGTCAATTTATTTAATAGTCTCTAATAATATTTTTATTTGATTTTTAAATCAAACAAAATTTTCGCCTAGACAAATAAAATATTTAACCAGCTCAGCAAAATTTTTTAACAGAAACTAAAATAGTTACAAAATTGTTTGTCTAAATTTACAACTTTCGTTGTAGGTCCTCAGCCAGACAAAATATTTACTGATTCTCTGAAATTTGTTACTGATTCTACAACTCAGTTTTTTCTGTGTAGTCTAATACACATTTCTTTTTTGTTGCAATGAACCATACAAGAGATTCATATGTTACACATGGACGTACCATATTCGCTTACATTCACTTGACTATGCTGTTACTTTTAAGGTCGATGGGAAATTTTCTTGGTTTATATCGAGTTTTTTTACATATTGCACTATTCGTGTAAATATGTATGGATTTTTTTAACTGAGCTTAGGATCAATCTAGGTGTTCCGGAAGACTCCGATCGCTTTATTCTTTAGTTTTCTTGATTTATTAAATAATTTCACTGCAAACGACAGCAGTTTATTTATTTGACTATAGACCTAGCTCTTTGGGGCTATGGAAGAGAAGGTGACACACTTAACCGTAAGACCCAATACTATCTGTTGTCACATAAATGCGTAGTTGACTATGCTGCATCGTTTGCAATATTAGGTGGTATGAAAGTTGCGGAGAGAGAAGCTCTTGATGCTCTAGTAAAGAAAATTTAGTGCGATGTCTGCCAGGCGCAACACGTTTTTTTCTGTCTAAAGAAGCATACAAGTATCTTGGTTATCTGAAACGTTTTAGAAACTACTTAACACCATATTATCTTTCTAATATACCTCCCATATCCAACCGAAAATGTTATACAACTCTCACGTATTGGCTGCTGCTCCTTAGGTCTATTTTGGAGCTACTTAACTGCGTACAGGAATGAACAAAGGTACTCATCGGTGATTTTGGAGTATTAAACCGTCTGGATTTACTTTAGTATCGCTGTAATTTAGAATGTGATTAAATTTTATATAAGTAGAAACTATAATAAAAAATGCTATTAAGAAATAAGAGAACTTGTTCCTGAAAGGAGTTGACCCGTATAAACATGCTCTTTTAACTAAGCGCTCTTTATAGCTCAGCTCACCTAAACGAACGCGGTCGCTTCTTCAGTTCAGTAGTTTAATTAGCTCAGTAGTTCAGTTTGGTTGGTAGGTCAGCTTAGCATTTTTAATTTCACCCTGTCTGAGCGAAATATTGAAGGTGTCTACATCCTAAATGTGCAAAATACGTGAGTTTTGGCAATAAAACAAAAAAAGGATACCATTTTTATTTTAAAAAAATTGTAAGCCGAATACCACATAATGTATGATTAAACAATGGTACTGCTGAATAACAGAAAGATACATCAACGATAAACTGGGCCCAGTTTTAGTTGTAAACAAAACAGAAAATGAACTAAATGTTGATGTAAGGTTTTTTTAAATCTACTTTTTTTATTTGTAGAACTTTCTACCAATTTGCTTTTAACCGTTTGGCACCTTCATACTTTCATCTTATGGCAGCTTTGGTTTAAAGCGCTCAGTAAACTAACCTGCTCACATAATTCAGTTTACTGATTATTTCAAGAAAACAATCGCTCATGAACTACACAGCTCAACCCATGGTGAAATTATGGTGACCAGGTGGTGTTACGAGCACAGCTGATCTACTTTTTTCATGCACAAATATAGGCTGGGTTGTCAAAGTTATTCACTTTTTCATATCTTTTTTGACACCTGAGCCAACGAAAACTACAACAAAAACGAAAATTTTATTCACCAAATTTTGTTGTTGTAGAATAACCACCACCTGATACACTATTTCGCCATGGCTCAACCTAAGTGCTGGTTTTTATTTAAATAATTAAAGCAAGGGTAGCTTCCCCTCCGTCTAGCTCTATACGCCAAAGTATATGTAGGTGATACTATCCCACCCTGGGGTTCACTTGGATTAACTAGCTTAAGATAGTGCTGTAATGGAGATTAGCTGAAACCTATAACAAGGAAAATCACCTTCATGACTCTAAATGTTTTTATATTATCCGACGTAGGTTTTGAACATAATTTTTTTAAATTCAGTTTTTTCAAAATAGATTTTGTAATAATGCATACAAATAATTTTGGGAAGACAGTACCCTACGGGGAAGTGAACTGGTCCAAAACTATTGACGTGACCGGTCCTTTAGGGTAAGGACTGGTTCTAGTTCCAACACTTTATATGAAGAGAACCTGTCACTTTTACATTGCGTTGTCATTGGAGGGGGCAATTGGTTCAAAACTAACACCTAAGAACGGGTTACAGGCCAATCCTATATAAGCAAATTTTGCATTAATTGTTTAAGATCCTGTTCAATATACTTTGTTTGTATTTAGGCGTGTGTGTGTGTTTATATAAACAGATGTATGTTTATGTGAAGGGACCAGTGTTTCTATTTTTTCCCCTAACCTCTTTAACACCTTTGAACCAGTTACTTGATGTGTGCATTTTTAACCAATCACGACCAACAGCTTTTGTGCAATTCATGTTTTGTACCGGTAACAGGACGGGTACGCCGACCAATTGACACCAATTTCCCGCAGGGTATATACATATATACTCGTATATGCTTTCAAAAGATTAAATATTAAAAACAAACTTTTTCTTTATAAATTTTTTTTTAGTTTTAAGAAAAATATTAAAGAAATCTTTATAGGCTGTTGATAAACATATTCTTGATTTTCAAGTCTTAATTACCAGAAGCGTAATTAGAATGACATAACAAGTTATTAATTATCAATAATAAATTGATAAATATTATTAAGAAAAAAAATTATGGTACACAACCTTTAAAAATAACTACATTCTATACATTCAGCAAATTTTAGTTTAAAAAAAACTGTTTTTTTTTTCTACATTTGTTTATTGTTTTAAAAATATATCTTCTTAACGAAATGTTTAGGTATTTTCGAATCTTAATATTTTAACACTTTTTAAGTACCAAAAAAAGAAACGTGAATTAAATTATAGTGTTAACTTATAAATTATACCCAAATCATGGAGTTTTTTTAATTATTCGAAATTGTGTGCTTTTTTTACCAATGACCTAAACACATGAACATTTTTAAAATTATGGTATTGGCATGATAAATATTTTAGGTAAATTTTATAAAAAAAAAATTAATTGTTTTAAATGAATAGCTAATAGTAAGTAAGAGAAAAGAAACAATTATACATATAGAGGGTGCTGAAATAAGAAGTGGAATTTGCTTAGGAGCCAAAGTATAAACTCGTGATACTAAATATAAATTTAAACCCCGATTATATTGAATGAAATGTGTAAATATTTTATATCTCATCTCGATAAAATACATTTTTTATTAAACAACTGTCTAAAATTACTCTTAATAATGTTGATGTGTAAATAAAGGGTGGGACATTAATCGGTTTAAACTAGAACCAGCGTTTTTTCGTATCTGGCAATACTTATGTCATTCTATTCTATCACAAAATTCAGTGTATTATCTCGATTTAATCTTGATCAACGTTGGAATTTATTGTAAATTTATTTTCAAAACAAAGACAATCTGTTAAAAAGTGAACGAAAATATCATACAAATAGTGTTCGCAAGTTTATTGCTAAGGTTCGTGAAACTGGTGACTTTGTTAATGCGCCAAAACGTGAGGGGTCTTGTACAACGAATTGTGGAGCGGAGGCATAATTGGCCCATGTTTATTTGAAAATGATGACGGCGCAACCATTACGGTCAATTGATACAACTATCGCACCATGATAACCGATTTCTGCCTGCTCTTCATGGTGTTGATACAAACGATGTTTGGTTTCAACAGGAGGGTGCGACTGGTCATACACCTCATGGCACAATCGATTTATTGCGTATAAGGTTTGATGACTTAATTAGCCGAAATGGTAATATCAATGGACCACCCTGATGCTGCGATTTGATACCATTGGACTTTTTTCTGTTGGGCGCTGTTAAAGACAAGGACAGCATTCGTAATGCCATTCGAAAATTTTTCCGATAAAATGAGATATGGTGAGGCTAGCCGCGGCAGCCATATGAATAAAAAAATATTTCATTTCTAACCTGAAAAATTGATTTTACAATAAAAAAAAATCATTTGGCAAATATCAAACTGTTTTGTTTTATTGCATTTTTAAATTTAAACTTATGCATGCGGCAAATTCAGTTAAACTAAATGAAAAGTTTGGGAACTTAATGGAATAACAAATAGTGAATAAAAAAAAAAAATTTAATGTTTTTTGAAAACTCTATTTTTCTAAATTTAAACTCAAATTTATTTCTATACACACTTTTTCCTAAAACTATTAGACCTTATCATACTCGTCCCATATTTTATTTGAAGGGAATAAAATACCATGAAAAAATACTTATTTAGAGAGATATCATGCAACTATTTTTATGCTGCATTCATACTTAACATTCATACGAATTAATTAGAAAAATTCACACAAATGACTCATTTTGAAAAAAAATTGTTTTTGATTTTATTTCATTAAATTTTAAAACTTTTACTTTTCAAACTTGAGCGGCAAGACATTTACTTTTTTCTTTGTTATTAGAAGTTTGGTCATACAGATATAAAACGCCTCTTGACTTTATGTGCGATAATTTATAAAAAAAGAATGCTCTATTCGGTCTTGCCGAATTTAATATACCCTTTGTAAGTAAAAAAAAATTAAAAAACGATTAAAAATTGAATTTTTAAATATCTGCTTCTAGGTGTTAAGAAAAGTCAATTGATTTTTAATAAGCAATGATCGGCAAAATCTCACACGCGTGTGGGTGCTCTCTGAGCATTGAAGAGAGTAAGAATAAATAAATGGGTTTTATAGTCTCTTGTGCCAGGCGACCAGTGTGGCTAGCGAGGATTTTTAAAATGTTTAATGGGCAATTTTAAAAATTACATTCAATGCTTGCGAGTCTTAATTTTCGTTATAAAAAATTATTTAAAGCAAAATCAGAAATAAGCTAAGTAATAAACATATCAAAGTTCTTATCCACATAAAATATTGTCAATATTAAATAAATATCGATAAGATTGTACTAATTAGTTAGTATGGCAAAATTATTTCCCATTTACTTCAACATAACTGGCAAATTTTTTGTATCACATTCCAAAACTTTTTCAACGCAATTCTATCATATTTTAAACTTTCGACTATGGTCACCCTGGTGACATAAGAGGAAAAACAAGCAACAAGAATGTATGCGTGCGCCGATCACTGTTTTAAAGTTACATTTAAGTATAACGAAAAATTTAAAATAAGTAGAAGGTAAGATCGCTAACATTTCCCAAATCTTTTAACCTTAACTATCCCTAGGCCTCTATCTCGTTTGTTTGAAGATATATAAAAGAACTTTAATCTGGATTTAATTTAAAAAAAAGAAGTATTCGGAGGCTTTCTTTCATATTTCTATAGTTTGTACCCAATGTTGCTGATTTTTAAAGGCCAAATAATAATATCCATAACGGGTCCGCGGGACTTTTTAGGTTTTGGAAATTTGATTTAGGAGACAGACATTACAAAATTTACTTTGACAGGATGGGGTTCAAAAAATTAATATAAAACAAGTGTAAATTCTCATCAATTATGTAAAAGATGCAAAACTAAGAGCGGGTTTTATAATTATACTGGCAATTAACCCACTACTTCGTAAGCGCAGTTTTATATATTTTTTAAAAATTACTACTTAACGCTTATTTAAACAACAGAAAATTTTTTATGATTATCTATACAATCTTAGCCCGGAATCTTTAATTTTCTTTTTACAAATTAACATATTTTGAGTGTTTCTTGGCTCATAAACAAAAAAGTTTGAAACAAGTTATAAATGAGAAGGGTGCACATTTATCCTGTTTTATGATTCCCTAGCTTAATCAATAGTCAATAGTCTCTAGTTTTCAACATAAAAAAATTATAGAGAAAAAAAATTCTTGTACTTTTAATTTTATATGATGAGTCTGAAATTTGAAAATATTCAAAAAAGCCTGGATTTCGTATTTTTGGACTCGCATTTTAAAAAAAGGCCAACTTGACTTTTGATATCTACAAACATAGAAAAAGTTATTCCCATATATTTTTTTTATTTACGCATTAAAAAATTGGCAGTTTTTAATTAAAAATTTAATTGTCACAAATAAATATTTATTTATATTTGCAAATTATTTATATTTGCAAATTAAATGTCAACAATAATGCTAATTTACAAGCTTTTAAAAAAGACCAAAACTTGGCATAGGAATTTCGTAGCTTAACGCATTTTTACACAAAAATAAAAAACGAATATGAACGCTGCCATAAATAAAAATTTAAACTTTGAAATTCAATAAGGTTCATTCAGTGATAGAGCCTTAGCCTGGCAATAAGTAGGTGCCAGGTTTGATGCTAAATTGGGTCAAAACTTTTTTATTTATTTGCTTAGAAAACAAAAACTATTATTGTACCCACACCACATAAGTGGTGCGGGTGTTATGCGTTTGTGCATATTTTTAAGGCCCAAAAAACCTAATGTACCCTGGCATCTGTAGTGAAGGGTATACAAAATACTACGATTTTGCCGGCAAGGTATACTTCTTTGTTTTTAATTTTTAACTAAATAAAAGAGAATGAATCTTATTTTGAAAGATGTTTTTTTTTAATGTCGGCAATTATGTATGAATTACAATACTAGATCAATGTCCACCTCTGTTAGCCTCACAAATGAGAGCCCTTTTGAGCAAATTTTTCATTACATTTAACACATTTCACGCGGTATTTCATTAATGTCATGACGAATATTTTGTCTGAGTTGCTCCAGCGTTTCTGGTTTGTTAGCATAAACCTTGCTTTTCCGATATCCCCACAAAAAGAAGTCCGGAGCAGTCAAATCAGGCGACTGTGGAGGCCAATTAACATCAAAATTTAATGAAATAACTTGTTGTGAAAAGAAGTCTTGCAGTAATTCCATTGTAAATCCTGGCTGCATGCGATGCGACACCGTCTTGTTAATACCACATCTAAACTTAGCCCAAGGGATGCAGTTGTCAATCATATCACGATATCGGTCCCCATTGATAGTTACCGTTACGCCGTTTTCAGTTTAAAAAAAGTAAGGTCCAATGATTCCTCCTGACCGAATTGAACACCAGACTGTCGCTTATAATGGATGCAAAGGTGACTGATGAATAACTTGAGGGTTGTCCATTGCCCAGAACCGACTATTCTGTTTATTTACATATCCATTCAAATGAAAACGTATGATTTTTTCATAAAAATCGATGATAGATTTTAATAAACTGTTTTACCAATTAAAACACGTTAGTTTACCGAATATTTTTTTATAATAAATTTGCCACGTCTCTACTTCAAGACTGCCCAAATGAACTGTCAAGACTTATGTTTAGCAAAATGGCGGTAAAACAAAGTCGTATACCTTGCCGGCGGGCACCCTGTATTTTAAAAAAATTTAGTACATATAATTTGTTTTGGAACAAAATAAATATCTACAGGTGTCCTTTCGTAATAAACATTTTGGGCTACAAATGGCTCGATATTACTTCACCTTCTCAAAATTTTGCGCACGTTTATCTCTTTGCAGCCAACAATTCTGCCTAATAAAAATATTATCCGTCTATTTTTTCATAAATCCCCCATACAAATATGGTGTAGGGTATAATAGGATCGAACTTGACCCACTATAACTTTCATACTTGTTTTTTAATCTTTTTTTATTTTTTTCGATTCGGTTTTATGTTTTTTGTTTTAAAGATGGTTTGGCCAAACAAATACTTTAGAAATTACAAACTGACAGATAAAATCATATATACCCTGACAGCTGTGGTGAAGGGTATATAAAATACTGAATAACTTAAATTGTTTAATAGACAAACTTATAGTGATTTTTAAATTCGACAACTCACGCGTGCCTCTTAATTGTTTTTGAAAAGGCCACCAGCCTGTTTTCTTCCTTCAAAAAAAAAAATATTTATATAAGAAGTTGTTGCTGCCTTTTTAATTGTTCTTTTTTCTTTGAATTTTTTATTTAAAATTAAATTTCTTTTAAAATGATTCAATAAATTTTTGAATTTATTAACGCTATAAGTATTCGAGTTTACCTTAATGACGATTTGCTCTATTGTTTGTTGAAATATTTCAAGATTTTGATAAGTGGTGTTTAGCCAATTCAATATTGCTGGAGTTTTATTTTCTAAACGTTTTCAAATACATACATAAATATTTTTAGGGAAATGAAATTGAAAATAATTTAGAATTGTAATTAAAAAAAATTTCGCAAAGTTATTGTATGACCATATTTTTACTAAAAACCTATTGCAAAGCAAATCACCTAATGGCAGAAGTTATCTATAGTGGTTCTGTTTTAAGCCGTTTACTTTTTAAAGAAGCCTTTGACTAACTTCCTTAACGTTTTTCTTTTCTAAAAATATAAATATCCTTTATTTCTGAACAATTTTTCACAGCATTTAATTCACTGGGATTTTTTGTATTATCATAATATGTTAAACAGATGAAAACTTTTATTAGCACAAGTTGTTAAACTATTTTCCAATTATGCAAATATTCAGTTTTATTTCTAATCTTTATCTTTCACACAAAACTACTGTTGACTGGGTGCGATAATAACTTAGCAATTAGCCTTAACTTAATTTTAATGACAAAAGTTAAAGCATAAAGATTTTTTTGTTTAATAGTTTTTAATTTGTGTTAAGAACAAAGCAACAATGTGCTAAAATCAGTCACAATACCGGCATCCTTAACTTTTTGCCGCCGTCATTAGTCTTCTGTTAAGCTGTTATTATTTCAAGCAAATTTAACTTTAAGCTTTTCGTATCTGTTAAACAAAGTTTTGTTTTACTTGTTTCTAAAATAGTTTCAATATTTTGTGTCGATGTTTATCAAAAGGATTTATTAAGTGTTATCCGGTTGGAACTTTTAATTTCTTATTTTTATGGACTTTTTCGTTGTTTGCTAAATGAACAAGAAAGTTTATTTCAGCATTTTCTGGTAGATGGTGCTAAAATTATATTAAGGACCAAAGCATGGCAGCTGCGAAAGTATTTTATTAAAGATTAAATTTAAGCAACGTTTTATGATTTTAGTTTGCTTTAATTTTTGTTCAAAATATGCTGGTTATCACATATTAACTAGTTATGTGTTCAAGTCGCATTCTTATATTTGTCATAGTTTTTAGGCACATTTTTGTTCAAAATTTTATAAAAGAAGAAAATTTTTCAAACTATCACTTTAATTTCTGCTCGTTACAAAACTTAAAAAGTTTTAAAATATTGCTGGAGGCCATTGACCCTTAAAACAACGACTTTAAAATATATGACTTTAAGATCCGGCAAGTAATGCTGAGGATATAACGAAAAAAACTGACATGGCTACCCCTAATTATGGGGGAAAAAGTTATTTTTTCTTAAAATAAGATTTTCTGAGGTAGAAATCGCTTTGTCAAATTTAAAAAAAATGGGTCGATTTGTGGCCCTACCTCCAATAACAGGCCTTTCCTCAAACCAGTTAGACCCATAAGTAGTTATGCTTTTTGCTAACATTCTTCACAATAAAATATTTTCACAAAATATTAAGGCAATCGGGGACCATAACTTACACTGTGTGTAATTTTTTAAGTCATGGAAAAATAACCATATACGGACATCACTGCGTGAAAGAAGACCAAAAAAGAAAAGACCCGTGTCTCCCAGTTTTGCCCAAAGTCATGCACTTTTTTTGTTATGGGCCCCCAAAGATTTGGGGCCTTGGTACCATTTTTACAAAAAGTGATAATTTTCTCAGGCTCATATCTTGCAAACCGTTCGGAATTTTAATTTACTTTTTGAGGCAAAGTTGTAGCCCTTTTTATAAAGAACAAAAATTATGAACATAAAAAAATTGAAAAAACAATAATTTTAAATCAAAATCGCAAAAAACTTTAAAAAATTCAAATTTTTTTTACCTTTTTCCCCCTGTTCAGGTCCATAGGTAGCAAACCGTTCAAAATTCAAGGAAACAGTCAACTACAAAAACTTACCTAACATCCCAATAAACAACTTTTTAGAATATATAAACTTCCTATGAATGATTCTTAACACCGTTAAGGTAGCGCTTAGGTAGCCGCAAAAGTTAAAAATTTCCCCAAAATGTATGTACATACATGTAGTTATGAAGCTATCTCTTCCTTACGTTTAATCAAATTGCCTTAATTACATATATTGTATCTGTCTTTCGTGTATTAGAGAACTCTAGTGCATATAAATATGTGTATATGCATGTGAGATAGCCGCGAAAAGTCTTGGAACTTAAACAGGTAGGCAAACATTAAAATTGCTGGAAACCCTAAACAACAAAATACATCATACACAAATCGCAATAATGATCGTTAACGGCCTTTAATTAAATTATGTACATACTTTTTTATTGCTTTGTTATTACTTTTTAATAATTATTATTTATACCAACAATAAATTACCTACATATGTACCTACTACCATTTTTTTTAATAAGTGAGGACAATTCAAAATAAAATAGCAATTGGATAAATTTAAAAAGAAGAAATTATTGCACCAAAACTTATCAAGAAATCAACTACAAAAATTTACCTAAGATTTCAGTAAACAGCTCACGCGATCACGCACCGATCGCACATGCATCAAGGAACGCAGATCACAATATAAAAGCGACGCGACTCTCACATCGAGGCATTACACAGCGCGACGTCAACGAGATCTCAGCGGTGAAAGTTATAGAGAAAGTTCTACAGCATAATTCGCACACAACATTGGCAACTGACAATTTCAATATGCAGTGTAAAAAGATTTATTTCTTTTGCTACATTTGCCGTCATCAAATCAGAAAAAATAATTCTACAAGATTTCAAAAGGAAAAGAATCTTTTAACTAGTGAATTTAAAAGAGCATATAAGTCATTTTTCGACGAAATAGATTTGATCAGTGAAAATTACACACCTAACGCAGTGTGTCGCCAATGTTATAATAATCTCATAGCATGGTTGAATGGAGGCAAACATAGTATGAAATATTGTAAGCCGGTAAACTGGATTAATCGCCCAGGTGATCATGATGCAACCAGTTCTTATGCATGCGTTAATTACCCAAATAGACGTGATGAGAAGAACAAAATTTATAAAGCAACTGTAACAGCCACACTACCAGTGCTTGCACCTGAAAAATTTGTATTCCCAAGGCCGCAAACTCCAGATCGTAGGACAAAATTTACAGAAATGACTACAGTAAGTGGTGTTACTAATCGAGATCGATTTGATACCGACTATGAGCCCCAACAGGGAAGAGATGGACCAAAACTAATAACTAATAAAAAATCAAATGGAAAAACGGTACAAAGGCAAAAAATTCGACGCATTGCTTGCAGAGGTAATATCAATTTTATTATTGCATGGTTTGCATTATTTTTGATTTCTTTTCTAATTCATTTCAGGTATGTTGGTGGAGTCACAAGATAACCTTTTATGATGTTGATAAGGTATGTTAAAAAGAAAAAGCTAATGATGGAAGACATTCTGGAGGCAACGTGCCTGTGGACACCGTAAGTTCTGAATCAGAGTCAGATTCGGACGACGATTTAGATCCTTAACTTAAGAGAGCGCGATTTGCAAGTCCAGGGCCATCAACTTTATAAAAATAATACGAATATTTTTTATTATTTTTTTGTAATAGACAGCACAGTATCTCAATGTTGAAGAAAATAAAAAACAAATGAAATTCAAAAATTTTCGCAAAATTTTTAACTTTTGCGGCTACCTAAACGGTGTTAAGAATCATTCCTAGGAAGTTTATATGTTCTAAAAAGTTGTTTATTAGGATGTTAGGTAAATTTTTTAGTTGACTGTTTCCTTGAATTTTGAACGGTTTGCTACCTATGGACCTGAACAGGGGGAAAAAGGTAAAAAAAAATTGAATTTTTTAAAGTTTTTTGCGATTTTGATCTAAAATTATTTTTTTTTTAATTTTTTATGTTCATAATTTTTGTTCTTTATAACAAGGGCTACAACTTTGCCTCAAAGAATAAATTAAAATTCCGAACGGTTTGCAAGATATGAGCCTGAGAAAATTATCACTTTTTGCAAAAATGGCACCAAGGCCCCAAATCTTTGGGGGCCCATAACAAAAAAAGTGCATGACTTTGGGCAAAACTGGGAGACACGGGTCTTTTCTTTTTTGGTCTTCTTTCACGCAGTGATGTCCGTATATGGTTATTTTTTTTCGTGTTGCACTGTGTTATCATGGGTTGCACGCACAAAAATTAACTTAACCTGGATATATAAAATAGCACTGTATTTTACTATGAATCCTCTTTAGGGATTAAATCTCAGAACTTTTAATTTCTAAACGTATGTATATGTTCAATATATAGGAAAATGAATGAAGTTGGACACGGATTTAACTGCCGGCGACTGGGATCAGAGATACCTACAAACTGTCGAACCTGTCAGACGGCGATCAAGTCCGTTTTACAAACCTTAATTGTTCTCAGTTGTCCAACCACTCAGCTTTAAGTAAAATAAAAGCTTTTTTTTAAAGAATTTATAAACAAACATCATTGTTGGGATTTACTTTTCAAAAACGATTAAAATTGTAATTGAGACAATTAAATTTTTAACTAAAAACACTAAGACAATTTTGAATTTTAATTTTTGGGCTCAAGTTCAATGCTTACTAAATTCGCATTATTTTGCTAATGAAGTATTTTAGTTTTTTACTCTATTAGTGTTAGTTAAGAAAGGAAAAATTTTGTATTGAAAAAACGTGTTTCTATTTACCGATACTAGCCGAGTAGTAAGCATTGAACTTGAGCCTAAAAATTAAAATTAAAAGTTGTCTTTAAAACAAATAGTTCAACTATACATAAATATACGCTAAAAACACTAAGTTTTTTGATTAATGAGTTGATTAAAAAAAAATGGGAATATTTTTTTATGTGAATTTCTATGCCACGCTCACACCTAAACGTTCCTTAAAAATAACAAAATTTTTTGCTTCCCTTTGCTTATTTGCGGAATTTAGTGATTGGTTCAAATACCAAATATTCAAATATATTTTTTTAAAGAAATCTAACAGATCATTTCTGTATTTTACGATTGTTATAATGATAAAAATGTTTTGCAATTGTAAAGCAAGTAAATATGTCGCACACTGGATATAAGTAAGCTGGTACTCTTAATACACTTCATTAAACTCTTGATAGTTTAAATTTTTCCTATCTCCCTCTTGATAATTATCCCTCTTTAATATAAAATCTCGATTATTTAAACTTTTTCCCTGATCCACTGAAGGTCAAATTATTGAGATTCGATTATACATATATGCTTTATTCTGAAAGCTGTCACAGTTTGTCTTAAAACTGCATGAAAGGACCCGTATCTTAAGGCATATGGGTGGGACTAAAAAATTGTAACAAAAGTTATTTAGACTTTACTTTTTAAATGGAAGAATAATTTGTATAGTTAGATATAAGGCATATAGTCTTCCACACAGGAATATATTTATTAAGATTTCAGTAAAGTGCAACATGAATTCATTCGTGCATTGTGCAAAATCTTTTGTTTTTAAATACGAATTTTCGAATAAAAAATTGTGTTTGTATTTTAAGCAAATCTGTCCTATAATTAACGCATAAAAAACTAACGAACTATTTTCGTTACTTTCGTAAAATTAGAAATTTGTTTACTAATATTTTTCGTAATAACTACGAAAGTTTCGTAAATATTACGAAAATAAAAGCTGCGAAGGATTTTGTTAAATTTTAAAATAATAACCTAAATTTTTTTGAAATATATATGTATGTATATGGAAATTTCGTATAACCAATTCTCTAAGTATATAAGTATTTAAGTAAAAAAGATTTTTACTTAAACAAATTTTAAAAACATGTTATATTTCAAAAAGATCACATGGATATAAATTTAATTCTAATTTCTAAGAATCTTGAGCTTTTTTTTGAAATGTTGCACTTTTTAATATTAATGACATTTAACAAAAAGGATTTTTTTTTGCTAAAATACTCCCCACATGAAAATACATTTCTATAACTAAATACTTAAGAACATATTTGTATGTAACACTTCAGACTTAATTTTGTTTTTTGTTCACAGTTTAACAAGAAAAAGTAAATTATTTGAAAGAAAGCGTTTAACTTCCTTAAGTGTTCAATGAACTTACATTTATATACTTTTTAAAAAGAAACTTAACATGGCTACAAATTAAAAAAGAACTTAAAAATTTGTTAATGGTTTGCAAATAATATTAATTAATTAAATGAACAAATGTTATGACTGACACCACAAGTCATACAGAGTACACCAATGATTAAATGCTAAGAAGCGAGAAGTACTTGTACCTTTTTTTACTTGTTCGCTGTTTGTATGAAAAGAATTGAAATTTTTTAATGATGGAGCTGAAGTAGAAGATTAAGCTAAAATAGAGAGACACTTGAGTAAAGAAAAGGAGTTTTAACATATTAAGCGTAATTGTAAATGGTTATTCGAGTTATTTGGGAGGGTAATTCGAAATAAAATTTATTTATAGTTTGGCTTGGTAGTTTTTTTCTTCAAAAAAGTGGTGTTTTTTCTGTTCAAAGACAGACAAAAATACTAATTAAAAAAGTTGCTGTTTATTGAAAATTAACTACAAAATAAATGCTAAAATTTACTTAATAAAGTATATAGTGGTGTAATGACAAATGCATATGACTTTACTTGAGCAGCTGATCATCAGCTGATGTACTTCAAATGTCAGAAAGCCATACATTATTTTGCTCTTTTCTTTTAATTTAGGTTTGTTGGAATTCACATAAAAAAATTAAAAATATATTATTTTTGAACTGAAATAACCCTAATTATAACAATTTAATAAAAATATGTTTTTGAAAATCGTAGGCATAACAAGTTTGCTTTGCTTGTTTGTCAATTATGACGTATATCCAATTAAATTTATAAAATCAGCAAAATTAGAATGTATGCCTTTAAACAAGTACTTTCATTTCAACAGCTCCAACATTTATTCATACAATCAGGGTGCATTTAGTAGTAACATGATTAGTAACATGAGCAACACAAAATACAACATAAAAAAAGAAACTGATGAATGAAAAAAGCAACACTTACTTACCCCTCCCACCTTCCGTACGGTAAGGTGATGTGGAGTCATGATGAGGATCTGGTGCAGTATTTTGTGTATCCAACATATTGCTGTTACGTGGAGGAATTTCTAAAAAAAAGAAATGAATGCAAACGTTAAATAAAATTATGAATGAATTGAAGCAAAAATTTTCTGAATGAAATTTTTACTATTTTACATATTATAAAAAAAACATTTAATTCTTTTTCAACTTCAAAATACTACTTACTTATGCAGGGAGCAATATGAGAACGACTTTGTTGATAACCACGAGCACAGCGATTACATGTCAAACCAGTAACACCATCCTTACAAGGACATTGACCTGATGTATGGTTGCATGTTTTACCCGTTGAACCAATTGGATGGCATTCACAGGCTGTAATTATATAAAAAAAGGGAGAAAAGTAAAATGTTAATTATTTATTTTAAAATGCAGTAAATAAATTTAAGTTCTTCAAAGCACTTCTTGCAATTCATTGATGTCTTTTATCTAAATGTAAATCTTAATTATTTTGTTTGATTATCAAAAATGAATTACGACGCACTTGACTATATTTTTGCATTTAAATTGTTAAATGCAGTTTCCATAGTTTTTAAGTTGTAGATTTCATCTTTTAAATAAATTTAGTTGCTTTTTGTCTTTATTTTATCAAAAAACAAATTATTCGTTTTGTTTTACTGAAGTTGAGTTAATGTTTTGTCTGGAAATTACAAACAAAAATTTTAATGTTTTATTTTTTGGCAAAAATATGTCCAATTTAGAATTTTCGTAAAAATTTTTCATCATTGACAAAGTATAAAAGGATCGTTTACAAAATCAATATTTTAAAACCGCAGAATAATGACAAATTGGTAAGGGCTTTGGTAATGATTTAAAGCGGAATTTAGAAAAAAATTACTCAGTATAATTTCTTTGTAGAAAGCAGTTTAAAATTTATATCTTTTTACAGGTTTATATCTGACACTATATCATAAACGGTTACAGCAAAGTGAATCTATAAAAGGTGTTGGTATAGCATCAGCTGATAATGGTTTATGTCAAAAGCTGCATTCTTAATGTTTGTTTGCTTATGTGTTTGTTTGTATTTTTTGACATCTAGGTGTTTACCCACAGACTTACAACGTAGAAATATCATATGGTTGTTGGTGTTGTACTTTTAATGGTAATGCTAAAACATTTAGTTATAGCTCATTATTTATTAGAAAAAAAATTATTTTTTTTCGATAAGTAGTCCACAGCATGTTTAAATTCAAACATGTAATGCGGCCCTGCTGAATCTTATATACCCTTTGCATTGATCTTTTTGTATACCCAGTTACCTAATATACGCTGGATATCGAACCGCAAATATATAATAAAATACTTTGTGGCGGGTTTAAAGTTGATTGCTATTTTAGTTTTTGAAGTAGAAAACTCACAAAATGGGTAAAATTGTTTGGACGACGCTACTTCCCAGCAAATTTTTCTTTAAAAAAAAATTAAAGTAGAATAGCCAAGTTAGAGATTGGAGGTCAATAGTTCTAAAAGTTTCCAAGATATGCCGTATCAAAAATTATTAATAAATGTTAATTTGTATGGGGTATTTCACTTCACCTCTTCCTATGTGACTAACTTTTTCTCCAACTAAAGGCATTATTGTACAATTACTTCTTAAAGGAACTTTTAAGTTAATAGTAACAAAAGTTCCACAAGAAATGTTTATCCAGGTGAGGGCTTTCCCTCTCTTTGCTCCAATCCAACCGACTTTTTCCTCAAAATATAGGCACTGTTGTACAATAATTTTTGCCGGAAATTTAAGGTTGATAGCTCTAACAGTTTCCAAAATATTTCGTTTCAAAAATTTAATAAAATTTTTTTTGGGGGCTACCGCTCCCCATGTTCCTATTCAACCAATTTGTAGATATTGTTGTACAATTACTTTTTGTGGAAAATTTGAAAGTCGATAGGCATTATAGCTTCGGAGATAAAGCGTGTCAAAATTTCTCAAAAATGGTTCTTTTTTATGTGGACTTCCTCGCCCTGCTCCCCCTGCTCCTATTCAAGAATTTTTTTTTTGAATGTACGTTTTATACTAAAGCGGGCTTAAAGTCGATAGCTGTTATAGTTTCTTCGACTTAGCGCATGAAAAACTTCACAAAATTTGTGCGATTGTATGGGGGAAACCCCCATTTCCCCTGCTTCTATTCAAAAATATTTTCAACAATTTAGGGCGCCTTTTTTAAAGTATCTCTGCAAAATCTTATGACAAATGTATATATTTTCTAAGATGCAGGGAGTCCGCCGGTAAGTCATACTATTTTGTTTGCTTAAAATTTTTGATTAAAAGAAAGAGGATGGATCTTTTATTAATAAATGTTTTCTTTAATTTTGGCAATTATGTATGAAATATAATATCAGATAAATGTCCGCCTCTGTTAGCCTCAAAATTGCAAACCCTTTTGAACAAATTGTTCAATACATTCTCACACATTTCACGCGGTACTTCATTGATTTTATCACGAATATTTAATGTGAGTTTCTGATTTGTTTGCATAAACCTTGCTTTTCCGTTATCTTTAGGAAAAGAAGTCCAGAGCAGTTAAATCTGACGACTGTGTAGGCCAATTCACATCATCATTTCTTGAAATAACTTGTTGTGGAAAGAGGTCTCGCAGTGATTCCATTGTAATCCTAGCTGCATGCGATGTGGCACAGTCTTGTTGACCACTTGTTAACCAAGCCAAAAGCATGCAGTTGTTGCATTTAAAAGTTTTCAATCATAACTTGATATCGCTCCCCCATTAAGTTACCCTGACGCCGTTTTCAGTTTCAAAAAAGTAAGGTGATGATTGATTTTGATAAAATGTTTTAACGATTAAAACACGTTGGTTTACCGAATACTTTTCCATAATAAATTTGCCACGTCTCTACTTCACGACTGCCAAACACTAGGACTAATGTTTACCAAAATAGCGGAAAAACAAAGAAGTTTATCTTACCAGCGGACACCCTGTATACAGCGATATATCCAAGAGTTTTTTCCTCAAAAAATTGGTTGTTTTAGTTTTTTGCTGATATCTTGATTTGTAGTGAACCAATCTTGCTGGTTATAAATAATTCCTGGCCAGGAATATTTCTGATAGCTTGATACTGAAATACGTTCCTTCCGACTTTATTTCGCTCCGGAAACTCGACTCTAACATGGACATGGCTAAATCGGCTTCCCCATCTATAAGGATCCAAAAACTTTATGGGGTTGCAAATGGATGTTATAGAAGTAAAAACGGAATGACAAACTGTTTCTAAGACGAAGCTTTAAAGTGAGAAACTCTATTTGGGATTAAAATTACACCCTTTAAAAAAAAAACAGTTTTTTGCCTCTTATGAACATTAGTGATCTTTGAGTTGTCACTGTTTATCCTGCCATATATTACAATTTTTAAACTGATGAGAAACCTAAACAGGGCTTTAATATAAGCTAAAACTTGTTTGTTACCCCAAATACTTTAACATTTCTTTCAAAATAGTTTTCCCATACAAAATTCTTTTTATATGTAAAAAATATTTTGTTTTTTCGCTAAAAAACATTTCAGTAAAGCATTTACGTAAAGCATTTCATTACGCTTGCTATATTTTAAGAATAAAAACATATTCCTTTTTCATTAATATTTGGTTGGTCAAAAGCCATATATGCTGCTGGTGATACAATTTGTAACACTAATGTGCCCATTCAACAGTCATGGAGCCAAATTGAGTGGCAACAGTTTGTTTACTTTTAGCTTTATATGGCTGTTGTTGCAGTTGCACCGTCTACCGATGTTGCAATTCATTTCATTTGATGTCGTTACTTTAAGCTAATTGTTAATGAAAGTGTGAATTTCTTTTCACATGTGCTTAATGTTTATTTATTTGGCAGAGTTGTTGTCTGCGGAGTTTGTTTGTTTTTTTTGTTCAAGTTTTTACAAGCAAACGTTTGTAATAATGGAGATGTTAAATAAGTTTTTGACAATTTTTTTATATAAAAGATTGCGAACAGTCAACTATCTATCTTTTAAAAAAATTATACGTTATGCTTTATTTATTTCTATTTTTAGTTAGTAATTTATTTTTTATTTAAGGCGCCGTGAAAATCAATGTGGTTCTTTAAATTTTAAACACATAACTGCAGGGCAACTGTCCGCACGGACACGTCCGTCAGTTATTAAAAAGCTATAGTCGGTTAATAGGCATAAAGAAAAACATGTGTGAAGTAATATTCCAGATACTTATGGCCTAAAATGCTTATTCCGGGAGAACTTTTGTATGCGGACTTATTAACAAAAAACTAGTCATCATATTTTCCTTTAGCATACTTTCTAGGGGCATAAAGCTAGACACACGTGCAAAATTTTGTGAAGATAGTGAAGTCAGTTTAAGGCCAAAATGCATACTCCGTGAGAACATTTGTTTGGGGGCTATGCAAAAAAGTAGACCGATCATTACCAAAAAACAGGCTTCGTGCCAGCGCCAAAAAACTTAAATGTGCCAAATTTTATTTAAATATCTTAAAAAATGCGACCTGTAGCGTGTTCACAAGGATGCATAGACACCCAGCAGACGGACGGATGGATGGATGGACATGCTTTTATAGACTCAGAAAGTGTGTCTAATTCGAACGGTATACTTAAAGGTGGGCCTCAAACCGTAACTTTTTGGTATCACAAACATCTGCACAAACGCATAATACCCCTATTACGTATGTGGTGTGGGCATAGTAATTTTTCCTTTTTTTTTGCACGTGAAAAATTTTTTCAACTTGTTAAGAGAAATAAAAGGGGGAAGAAGTAAACTTAAAAAAAAAACGTTCAAATAGCTATGAATGCACGTAATATGTGTGTATTTAAATATGTATGTATGTAAACCGTGGTTGGCAACTAGTACAGTTGCATTTTTGTTTATGTGCAGTTTCAAATAATATTGATTCAATTCAACAAAACTATGTTATTCATCCACCCCGTTTGAAAGCTCATCTGAGACTGATTATTAAAAGAGGGAATTTGCGCGGCGTGGCAGATTTCCTATCACTGATGTAAGCCTATATCGGTAACTATAATGTGCTTAAGCTAACTTAAGCAAAATTGCAAATACACATATTTAAACCCGTATAACTATAATGTAGTTAAGAAACTTTTCGTTAAGTTTCATCAAGTTACCTTTACTTAAGCAAATAGCGAAACTGATGGTACTTTGCTTAAGGTGCTTTCGCACGATATGTATTTTACACATGACTTGTCACTTTTGCAATCCACATGTAATTGCGTATGTCTGTCAAAATTTTCAATTTAGAGACGGTTTATAATTTTTGCTTTCAAACGTACGTATGTAATTACATCTGACATAACCTCCAAACCAAAATAAACAACTTACTTTTCCCTGTTGTTATTCTAAAAACAGCTGACGACACATGCTTTATCAAATGAAAATAGAGCACGCATTAATTACAAATTTGTCATATGACTCTAACATTTTTTACACATACAATGTTTAAATGCGTTCAGACGGCAGATATCAATTTCGCACTGCAAAATTTGACAAGTCATGTGTAAAATACATATCGTCTGAAAGTACTTTTAAGGAATCAACTGTGTACACTTGAGTTGCGCGCACTGTTGCACTTTTAAGTACACTTTTATTTATGTGAAAATTTTTTGTATTTATTTACTTTTATAATATAATTTTACTATTAATTTGCTAATGGTTAAATATTTATTAATTGTAGATGGTACTTAAATAACATTTTGCGAAAAAAGTCCATATATTTAGAATACATATAAAAAGAAAACAGTTTTTGCAAAAATACAAATTTTTGCAACTGAGTTCTGTAAGTAATTATGTTCAAAGAGTGCAATATATCCACTCAAAAGTCTTCAATAAGTTGCTTAAGCATTTGACAAGCCTTTGGTTGATTTTTGACATTAGCTTAAGTTTGCTTAAGCACAATATAATTAGCCCTTATAGTTCGAAAATTTTAACGAAATTATTAACCAATTTAAATTATTTTTGTTAAATTCATTTTATGTTAAGTTTAAGTTATTTTTAAATTATTTGTAGGAATTGAAATTCTAGTAAAATTTATTTCCTCTCTTTATTCTGTAAATATGTATGTATTCATATACTATACACAGAGAATGTGAATAAAAAAAATTTTAATCCCAAACTTTTATGTTTGCACATGACACTCAACTTAATAACTTTATAACAACTGATTTCTTTAAATAATTTTAAAAAGAAACATTTAAATATAAAATTATGTGCATATATTCTGTTTGATTTGTTTAGAAAAACTTCCTTCTTATTCCAAAAATAGCAGAAAACTTATGAAATTTTTCAGAAGACTTTATAGAAGAGTTTTTAAAATGAAATCAAGCAAATAAAAATTAAATAAATCATTTAGTGTTGCTATCAAATGGTCATTTACGTTTGTGGTCGTTTCGATGACCCTAGTTTACAATTTTTTTAACATCCTACTGGTTTGTCAGACAAGTAAAGGGTAAATAAATTACTTACATAAATACAGATGGCCTAACTTCAACCGACTGATTTGAATAATGCTTAAGTTTTTTTTTAATTTTTACAGCTAAATAACGTTAAATAGCGCCCATTTAGCTACTGCCAGTCAATAGCTCTTTTAAAGCAGGATTTGGGTCCCCCTGTATATATGTACAGCAAAAGATTTTGATGAATGTCTAAACAAACTGTTGTTGGTTGTCAAGTCAAATTTTTTCCTGTGTTTTAATAACAAAACATTCTTAAATGAATTGTTTTCTATGGAATCTGGGTTTAAGTTGTTAATTTTTTTTAAAAGAGTTATATTATTGCGCCCTGCAGAGCACAGTTAAATATAGGTTTTTTAATAATTTTTTTTAAAATGTTTTTTTTATATTAAAATTAATTAACTTAAATTAAAGAAATCATGTTAATTTTTAGAGGAAGGGCAGATGTTTGTAAAGCCCAAATATAATGGTCTGGGACCTACCTTCAAGCATATCGATTTAAGTATGCTCTGCTCGACTGCGTGTCCATGTATTCTTGTGATAAAAGTACAGGTTGAAATTTTTTCGATATTTTAATAAAACTTGGCACAGAGAAGTTTTTTGGCACTGTTACAAAGCCATAGCCCCTATACAAATGTCCTCCCATGCTATAACTGACTTGAATATAACTCTATTTTGACAAAATGTTGTCTCCCTTGTCCACCAGCTTGTATACTTAATACAATTTTTCAAACCTAGTGTGAAAATATTTTCGTAAATTTTTTTAAAATTTTGTTATTGTGTTGCATTTACGAACAAGCCCTATCTATGTCTTTAGAAATATTGCAGGTTGTGCCCACTGTGTCTTTCTTTAACCTTACACTTTTTTTCACTACCGTCAAAAAGATTTAAATTTTCTGTTTGTTGCTTAATTCTGTTACTTAGTTTTTAAATGTAATTGAACTTATGTAAAGTAGTTTGTCTACCCTCATTTTATACGCCCAACGTTTGATTTTCCTTACAGATCCATTAAAATGAAAAAAAAACTATCCAAAATCCCTTTTCAAATCATTTTATTTTTCTTGTGTCAACTACATATGGGGTCTTGTAAATATTTTGGTTTTTATGTTAGGGGTCACATACATAAATGCTCACACCTTTAAAAACATTCGTATTAATACAAAAATATTTTTTTTTATTTTTTGTGTATTTGAAAATAGTTTACCTTTTTATATATTTTGGTATTTGATTCAAGCACCATAACCATAAATTTTATGGCAAATCACGCTTTTTTTAAAAGTAAATGGTTAAATGTGTTTGCTGGCTACTTGTCTAACTGTCCAGGTAAATGCAGAAGTTTGGTTATTTTTTGTGCATTTTTTGAAGTCATTTGAGTGATTGTCTAGGACGATTTATGTGTATTTTGTTATTGTAAACGAAAAAAAAATACACATAAATCGTCTGGGACAGTCACTCAATTGGCTTCGAAAAACAGCACATTAAGCTTTATAAATAAGTGTAAAAATGTTAAAGCTTAATTTATACGTGCTGTAACATAATGCCATAACCATAACCGTTACCATTAAAACCAAAATTCAATTGGATTCTATTGTTATGGTTATTGCGTAATGGTAACTCACCTATAATTCAATACAGTGTTGCCTATAAGTTTGGTTCGAACAGCTGTTTTCTGTGGCTATGATTATTTCACGTATAATTGAACCTTAATCTCAATCAGCACCGCACTCAAATGCCACACATTCGCAAACTCGTTTAGTATCTCCTTTACTAGCTTAGAAGTTTTAGCTAAAACACCCTTCTCAAGTATTTTTTACAATTCACAACTTAAGACATCGTATTCTACAACAGGTATACAAATGTTTTAAGTATTTTCTATAATAGTTGCCACAACCTTTTTCCTTAATTTTTCGAGTGCAAAATTATTACAATATGTTGCTGGACACAATTGGTAGTGGACAAACAAACAAAAATTCATTACAGCCAAATATAGCAGAGTTATTATTTATTTTCTATGAAAAGAAAAATTCGTGGCCATTGGGTATAGTGTCTTTAAGAGTATATTAATGATTTACGATTAGTTTTTGATTTAATAAAAAAGATTTTTGCATTTTGTTTATGATCACAAATATTATATATTTTGTATTATATGCAGTGTCACACTAACTCCCCCAAAAGCGATGAGATAAAATGTTTTGTATTATTTTACCGTCGAGACAACCACAGCCTCGGTTTTCAATTTCATTTTGAGGATGAAAAGAGTTTTGCTTACAAAACTTTAGCAATGACCGGGAAACTATGACTATTGATTTTAAAAAATGTATCCATCTGTCAACTAGCTTGTGGGTTTTGCTCTTAAGTTGCTTTTAAAAATTGCAATAGATTTTTAGTTTTTTTTTATCATATTTAAATAAAGAAAAAGATTTAAGAAATATGCAGAAAATGACAATGAAAATTACAAAAATGTTGATAATATTTTGTATCTGATTTATAAACTTAAATTTGATTTAGTTCTAGATTTAATCGCCATGAAATTAATGAAAAATTGTTTAAATATTAGACAAAATCTAATGAATTGTTACCAAATGGAATAAATATTAAGAAAAACAAATTTTACTAAAATGGTATTAAATTTTAAACTCAAATAATAAAATAATAAAAAATAGTAAAATAATTTCCAAAAGCAAAGGTTTTTTTAATTTTTTATATACAAGAAAAAATTAGGAATAATTTTAAAGAAAATAATATTGACAAGTTAAACAAACAAATTCTTTACGTTTTATCTTAAAGTTGTTACTTTCATTTACGGATAAATAACTTAAATATTTGTAAGTGGAAAATAATTATGTATATGCTTTTAAATATATGCCTTAAATGTTTGGCATAATTTTAAAGCGCTTTTTTCCCTTTGACTTTGAAATTTGTATTCTAAGTTAAATTTTTCCCGCTTTTTTCCCATAAGAGGCTATTCAAAGCACATTAAAGTCATTGGCATGCAAAAATATAAATCCCCACTAATTGATTTTAGATTGAGTTTGCATTAATTTTAACAAAATAATTTACATTTAAATGAGAGACAGTAGCGTTAAAGAATTAAATTATTTGAACATTTTACATAAATCAAAGTTCAGAATCTATATATGTTACCCCTAATGTACCTCGCTTGATGCATGCGTACATGAAGTCGGAATTTAGGAAAATTGAATTCGAAGGGGATCGAATATGAAAAAATTTAACAAGCGGCTACCGCTTAAACTATAAACAATTAAAATGAAATTTAAAAAGTTCCGTATTCTACTCGAAGAAAAGTTTCGGCCTCTTAGGGTAACCCCTCCATTTTGATAATTTTAAGGTACTTTGTGTAACTTATAAGCCAAAAAAACAAAAATACAATTCAAATTGTTTTCAACAGGCCTAAAACAATACGAATCCCTCACTAATTGGTTTAAATTTTTGACCCTAAAGGGTAAACCAAATATATTTTGGTACTTTTTATGAACTTTTGGTATCATTTAACCCTTAAAGATAGCAACAAAATTTAAATTGGTTTCGAATATGTTTTAGGTACTGTTTAAAAAGTTTGAACCTTGAAAGGTAGGAAAAAGTGTAAAAATATAAATTGATAATTTTTAAGTACTTTTTGTAACTTTTCCTTTTTTCAAATTTTCGGCTTTTAAAAGTTAAAAAAATAAAAATTTCATTTTGGTTCTTTTTTGTAACTTTAAGCTGAAAAAATAATATCATTATATAAAATGCGTTCAAAAAGTCTTCAAAAGATATGTATAAATTAGTTTTTGGTACTATTTTGAAATTAAAGGTAAAAACCTTGTAGGGCCAGTCAAAAAAGAAAGGGAAATCTTGGAAAATTTTTATATTTTGTTACTTTTTTGCATTTTGTGAGATTACATATATGCAATGATACCAATTAACGCTGGGAGTCAACTAATTGAATAAAAAGAACTCTTTTACGTTTTTGGTACTTTTTACAGTTTTTTTTCGATAATGAATGAACAAATGTGAAATTAACGACCATTAATCGAAATTGAGGTCGAAAGTCAACAAAGTTAACAAGAAGTAATTTTGTTCATTTTTAAAATTAAAATTGAGTTCTAATAATTCCAATTGAGGTCAAAAGTCAACAAGTAGAAAAGAGTACTTATTTACATTTTTGGTACTTTTTTGCATTTTTATAAATTGAAATGTGATAAAAAAGTAAATTTTTTCACAAATGCACAATTAAAGATTTTGATTAAGACTGTATTTAAAACTGCGCTTACGAAGTATCGGGTTAGTGGTTATTTCGTAACATCAAATGTTTGTTATTTAAACCATTCTTTTAAGACTCTGCTAAAGTGACTTCTTGTGTGAATAGATAGCAGCAAAATTTAAACACTTAAAATTCAGTGTCAGAGCTTAACACAGTTTTCATTGTCTTTGCTAAATAGTCAGATCCTGCCATAAGCCATAATTCTATATATTTTTTGCCTGTTTTATGTTGCTTTTATTTTGCACATGAATACCCAAATACCCAGCAAAATCTGTGCCCCCTAAAAATAAATTACTCAAGATATGTATATGCGCACGAGGTAGTAGGTAGCCTAACTACTACAAATACAACACCAACAGCCATATGGTATTTGAAAATTGTAAGTCCGTAAAAAAAAATTAAATGTCAAAAATTACCAATAGTCATACAAGCAAATAAATGTAAAGTGTGGAGATTTTGACATCTAGCTGTTTGAACAAAGCTAAGAGAACCATAATCAACTGATGATACCACCTTGTATAGATAGATATTCCTTAAAACTAATTTGAAAAATCACATGTTACTTGTTTTGGTAATGAGTAATAATAAAATTTTTGTTTTGATAAATATGATGGTTTTTAATAAAGGGGGAAACAATATTTCCAAATTCTTAACTCTGTAATAGAAAAATATCATATTTTTCTATCATGATATCCCCTTTTTATTTGAGGTTAAAACAGGGGGAAAATTACGGCATTCGATTCGAATCGAAATTCTACTCAATCAATCGAGTTGTCAATGCTTTAAATATAGGAATTCTAATAAGAATTTTTAAATTTTTATTTGAATCGAATGGCGTTATTTGTCCCCTGACATATAACTATTTAGTTTACTTCTAAAATGTCTTTGAATTCAATTTAAACCTAAAATTCTACTTCGTTTAATTGGCAAACAACATTTTTTGCTGGGTTTTTATACTAGAAAGTACTGAATTCCTAAAACATAAATGTGGATTTCAGCCAAAAAACTAATTTGAATATAAAGTCTAACATGTAGAATAGAACAAAGACTTTATACTACAGAGTGTGCCCATTCATGTTTTAGTATCAAAGTTACTTAATACAAAGTACAATTTTAATAGTCCAAATTTTTAACAGCCACATGAAAAATGTAGAAAAAAAGACAATAAAACCAAAAACAAAATAAAAACAAATGAAAATTTTAGTTAAATTTGAAACAGTTTAATGGACACGGAGGGAAGCCACCAAAGACTTTAAGGGAAACGTAAGTTCATGAATACAAATTGTCAGCGCGACAAAATAAAAGCCAATTACTAACACAGAGGCTATAACTGTGGGTAGTAAATGAAAGCAAATTAACAAATGTTTTTGCATATTTAATAATGACTATAAAATGACCAACAGAAAAGGACACATGTTGCTTTGGCTAAAAACCCCAATAAATTTAAGCAATTTTAATTCAGTGATTTACTGTGTAGATTTTAAATTTAATTTAAAATGAATTTGTTCTTAATTTTTTGTTAAAAAAAAATACAAAAAAAATAAATTTTATTTATTTTACAGAATCATTTACTTTATTTGCTTTTTCTATTCCTTTAAGAAATATTACTTTAGTTAAGCAACCAGACAATATAAATCTTTAGTTTAAATCCATTAAATCAAGTTTATTTTTCAGTTTCATATTATTTTTTTTCTAACAAAAGCAAGACCTTTTCATTTTAAGTAAAATTTACATGATTTCAACATTGAGGTTTACAATAGAACTTTGTTGCTGTTTTTTTCTTAAATGTTGTTGGTGTTTTTCTAGCGCTTTTTAAGTTTCAAATGTTTTTCCTACAAGATTTAGAGATGATTTTTATTCGTTTCAGGTTTTGTTTGCCAAAGTCTTTAAATTATGGACAAAGACAAATAAATCTTAAGATTTACTTATTTTAAGATGCTGTACTAGGTTTGCTAACGAACTATTTCAGTTGAAAAGCCATTGTTCCGTTAATAAGTACAAGTTAAAGGATTTCTAGACAAGGTATAAAAGCAGCGGGTCTTAAAACTTTGTGTAAATAAACTTAATTATTGAAACAACGATTTAGTTAATACGAAATTCAATAATACGAAAATGGTTAAAAAAACATTTTTTTTAACTTAAGCCCTTGTAAATATCTATGAACTTTTTAAAATTGTATTAAGCTATTTGAGCCATTTAGCATTGGCATTTGCAAAATATTAAACGACTAAATCCCATTTGTTTTTACTACTACATGAGCTTAAAGCAAACCCTTACCTTAAGTTTTAACAATCAACTTAGAATCACAGGAGAGATTTGTTATCACTTCAAATTTTAACCCCCCCCCCATTATACATCCATCAGGATTATACAGTGACAGGTGGTTCAGAAAGGACTAAGAGTTACTAGGCCTTAAACAGAATACAGTGGAAAATTAGTAACGGGAGAGAGTGAAATTCGCCTAAAAATCCCCGGACTTGGATTGACCTATAATCGCCATGTTACAGAACATTACAAGTAATTTTTTCAAACATGAATTTTCCGCCTGCCTTTTTGAAAGATATATAACTAAGTAATGGAGAGAGGGCGGGGTAATTTTCATACCCAAATTCGAAAGAATAGACTATTGATGCGGGCGATGTGGTCATTATGGTAAGGGGAAAGTTTCTTCCAATGGTTTCTACAATCAGCGTGGTATGCACTTTTTTCATGAGTGCCAGGGAATGGATTGGGCGTAAATCTTAGCAAGACGGAAAAAGTTCTCTTCACCAAAAAGTATAGACTTGCGCCTTAAACAAGTCCAACACTCAATAGGAAGGAATTGAAACTATCTGGGGGTATCTGGGGGCAATTCTTGATAGTAAACTGTCATAGAAAGGGCATATTTACGAAAGTACCAAAGGGGCCTTATGGCATACTATATCTGCAAAAATTCTAAAGGGAAGAGCTGAAACATGCAACTAATGATCCTTAACTGGATTTACGCACAGGTTAAAAGACCCATCGTTTCACTGTATGGTGGGGGGCAATAGAAAAAGACTAGAGGTTTTTTTTAATAAATTCCAAGGGCATCAGTATTACTAAGTGAAGCATACTTAGTTATACTGATGCCCTGAAAAAACAAATTAGGCGGCACTAGACATCATTCTCTATATGGTTTCTGAGTTTTGAGTACCTGATGATAGGAAAGGCAGCAAGAAGCTTGATTAGACTAGGCAAGTCAAGATTAAAAAATATTTTTTTAACACTGGCCACACAAGGATATTATGGGAAATCGGTCTTGAGGATCCTAGTTCAGTACGGAAATCTGGGACGTACTATGGGGCTACGGAAGTTAGTTTTGAGAAGACATCACCGATAATAATCCCCAAAAAGATTTGTTGGTTGGAATCCGATAGTTTGTATTAGAGGTGTACAGTTTGCATTGACGGATCTAATATCGATATAGGCAGCGGAGCCAGGGTCTATATCATGGGAGAGGACACGAGGTTGTCCTATGGATTTTCTGATGGATGTAGTCTATTCTAGCAGAGATACTAGCCTTTCAAATGACATCCAATCTTTTGGTGGAATATTTTTCAAGGAATAGTAAGGTCACTATTTATATTCGACAGTCAGGCGGTCTTTAGAGCCTTGGGGGCACATTGCGCAAAGTCTAAACTAGTGAGGAACTATAAAAAAACCTTTGGCAACGATAGCGCCTCGGCCCTGGATATGATGTATGAGGAGGAAGCTGTGAGACCACCAGTTGATCTCTGAACATGACGAATCTTAAGTGGTGAAACAGGAGTCATTGTAGGTTGTCTAGGTTTATGTGGCTGAGACTAAGCTCAGCAGATACTGGCTTGTTCATTAACTTAAAGGACAATAGACCAGCAAATGAGATCACCGCAAATTATTGTAGGATGTTTGAGGATAAAGAGCAACTACAGAGGATAGAGCATATTGTCTGTCACTGCCCAAGATTACAAAGCCGGGGGGTCAAGTGGTTGGGTAAAAGATTGCACGAAGAACTAGGCAATGTTTTGCATTGTAAGCTGGAGAAAATCATTGGGTTTATCATGGGAATTAGGTAGCTTAGTTAAAGATAATTGAGGGAAAGTTTTCACACAGGTACTTAAATTTTTTTCTCCTTTTTTTAGTCTATTTCTTTCTTGTTGGTCCTACTACTCCTTTTGTTTTTTATTTGATGCCTTATCTTTTATTTTTCTTACTTAGAATGAATCTAGGAAGTCTTCGAGTGTTGATCTACTCGAAGGTTTCCATTTTTAATTACTCTTCGCAACCTAATCTATTCCATCGTATAAGTTTTTCGTACTCTTGTTATAGAGTTCCAATAATCTTTTTTTGATTTTCAACTCTTATACCAACGAGGGTTATTGAAAATTGTGATGATCGGTCTATTATTTAAACTAACCGCCAAACACACAGCTATTCGATTACAACTGCTAAATATTCATATGCTGTCTGTATAAAACTGTTCCTTTTTTTAGAGTCTCATAAGTAACCCAAGTACCACAAAGGGACCGAAGAAACGGACCCAAGTAGGATGTCTTACATTATTTTGCCACTTCCGCAGCCACCTGTTCTACCTAATCTAATTACCGCAATCCAGCTATAACTAATATTTCTACAAATTGCTTTTTAAATTAGTTTTCCTTACTTCTAAAAGTAGAACCTTACCAGAAAATTATGTAGACAATTATGTAGTTCCCATGTAACCCATTTGTTTGTAAACGATTTCAAAATACATTTTTTAAAATTATAAATATTTCCGGGGAAATTAGTTTTTCCGAAAATTAAACCCCGTATTCTTTAAAGCTGGAGAGAATAGTATTACGGGAAAGAGGCTTTCGCCGTCAGCTGTTGTGCTGTAAGCTGTGGTCTGAATGGAAAAAGGGAGAAAGTTCCAAAGAAGAATTATTTTGGAATATTGAAACAGGGAATAGGAGGAAATACTCCTGGGGAATTCTTATTTATAATTTGGCAGATTGAAAATTTCACAATATTTTTCGACAAATAGTCTTTAACTTACCATGCGTCTCATTAGCCCCACTCCAGAAAATCAACAAAATGCATGTTTACCTGTATGGAGTTTACGTTTAAACCCAGCTAAACATGTAAAAAGATTAATAATGGTGACAATATATTACAAAAATGAAAACTACGCAAGGTTTTTTCGTATTTTGTTGCATGGGAGTTTTTTTCAGTGTACTAAATCTATATGTGCTTGTGAATACAAAAAAAAGCAAAGTGTTAAGTTTTCCAATGATCGTTTAAATGTAAATGATATTACCACAATGACAGATGGCTAAAAACATGTCAAAGATTCTTATCATTCAGTGTAAATTGCAAAATAAAACATGATTTTTATGTTGAAACAAACTTGTCGGGGTTTTTTGTATTCTCTTAAGAGAATGACCATTTAAAGAGCAATATTTTGTAATCGCCAAATGTGATTTTATTCTATTGTAATTGTATAGCGAAAGACGCCTTCATAAACCAAATTTATGTCATGACAAAAAGTTTAAATAAAAAAGTATTGCGTTGTACACTTGAAGTTTGTAAATGTTTAAAGTAGTAAAAAAAAGAAAACAACTAAAATTAAATATTGTTTTCATTTTAATTCTTTAGCGAAAATCTTAAGTTCGTTCATGCAACCTTAAGGAGTTGTGTTTAGTTACACTTCCTGTCATTATAAAGTCACTGCATTTATATTGTCTCTCATCTCTTGTGTTTGTTTATGCTAAAACTCGTTACTTTTTGTTTTTTTTATCTCTGGAAATTTAAGAGGGTTTTAACATCTGTTGGTGGAACATAGTAATTTTATGAAAGTTTAACTATTTTCTTAAATGACCATGACAACAATAATGTGGCTTAATGTCAAGTTAAGATGATTTGGTACATGCTTTTGAAAAACTTAAAAAGGTGAAAAGGGTATTACAGATCTTTTGTATTAAGTATTAATTTCACAAGCTTTTGTTTTAGTAGGTTGAATTTAATAAAAAAATCAGCAACTCCTTTAACTTGAATATAAATATAAAAATTTTAAAAGAATTTTTTAAATTAAAATTTTTAATAAGAATATCGCACGGTCTATTTAAAAAAATATGTAGAAGACAATTAAGAAATAACTTTAAATTTTATTCAGAACAATGTTGAGGTATGTTTAATTCCCTAACCCGGTGTGTGCGAGGGAAATGGATCCCTTGCCTTAACTGTTTGACTATTATCTTATTCCCTTTAATATTCTTGTATTCTCCAACCCAGTAAATATGCACTGGATTTTTTTAAGCTTAAGCAACAAAAAAAAGTTGAGGTCTGCGGCGATTGCCTATTGACTATTAATAAAAACGTTCCCCTGAAAATTCTCAGTTTTGGGGGGCAGGGTAAAATCTGCAGCTTACGTGGCTTCCAGAGTCACTGCTTAAAAGATAGAGTCATCATGAAGTCTGTAGGACTCCCTGATGCGTATTCTGTTTTAGATCTATTTGTTAAGAAGTTCTGAGTCTTTACGCCTGGACAAAAGTGTTCCAATTTAGGTATCATGAAGTTGCTACTACATTTTGCACCACCATCACCTTGCCATGACCATTCGGCTCGCACATCCCTTTTCAAAACTCTCTGCGACAAGATAATTTGTTTTTAAATTCAAGAATATATTCAGTGACGTCTTAAAGGCTGCTGCACTTAGCGCGAGTATGGCACAGTCATGTTAGTCTTTGATCACTCTCCAGGTGCCTGGTTTTTGAAGTGCGGCCCGCCGCACAAGTATTAAATACCAATGATTGGCGAGAGACCACATGTTCTGCCCAGCATTTTCCTACAAAAATAGAGCGCATTAATCGTCTTCTAAACCTTTGCCTTTTCATTGAGCCATCACGACTAGTATTGCTCTCAGATACCTTGTCTGTATCTTCACTTTTAGTTTGGTACATATATACTAATCCCGGTATGGCCCATGGACCAATCTTGGTTTTTATAATGAAGAGAGCCAGATCTATTTGCTCAAAGCTTACACTCCGCCCTTCTTTTCTTGCTTTCACGCTAGAAGAAGGGTGAATCCTCCATTACAGTGGCCCTGACCACTCAATATACGAATATCTCCGAACTCGGTTATTGCCCGGTCCTTAAGCTCAGTTAAAAGCTCGCTAGAAATAAGTACCCCCATTGCATATCCACTAAATTGAAAGACTTTCTCATACATCGGTAGATATACAACTCTCGGTACCCACAAGAATAAAAGCTAATATCTGTTCAGCCGTTCTCTATAGACCCAAATCAACCGGGGACAATTGGGCCCTTGCCGTGTTGTGGTAGTGCTGGAAGGATTATTACCGGCCCGGCTGCCGGTAAGAATGGTTGGAATGAACCGAATGGTTTTTAAACTCTCTCCTGAGGGAGAGCTCAGAAAGTGCGCATCTAGTTAAATCTTAAAAACTGTTTACATTTTGTTAAAAATATGTAAAAACCTAAGGTGTTATTCCTAACAAATTACTAAATCGATATTTTTTAAATAAATCTTGCGTGTATACAAATAAGTATGTTAAAAATGAGACCAACATTTTTTTAAATTTTTTTCAAAAATACTTTTTGCACCGTGCGGCATATAAGTAATCACCCGACGACTTTACTTTAATGTAAGGGACTTCTACTCAAACCGGTTGCTGTTACTTTGAAAATAGTTATTTGACAAGTTTTGAATAAGTTTATATAGAATGAAAATCCAGTAAATTATTTTCTAAAGGGTTTCTGCAAAAAGTTTAAACTTTAATAGATTTTAAAATCTCTGAAAAATTTTAAAATATAAAAGCATTATCCGCTTAAGCAATTTTATTTGAGGACTCACGGCTTTACAATATTTATTTTTAATAAGAGATATAAAACATTATTTCATAAAAAACTTTGTTATACGTTTTAACTTAATTTGAAAAGTCCTTATGAAAAACAAAATAAGTATAGAGGGTGGAAAGGTTAGCTAGAAAAAGGAAAAAAATAAAAAACATAAACTGACTTAAACATTTGATTTAGCATAGCGAAAATTCTAAGATATGTACCCATCCCTAGCAAGAGAAATTTTTTTATATTTAAATAAATTTTTTGATTTAAAATGTAAGATGCTGTAAAATTGAAAAAAATTTTGTTTTCCTAAAAATAAATTATTATTTTGTTTAAAAAGAAACACTTGGCTAAGCGCCAAAAATGTTCTAAATATGATTTAGTGACATAAAACTAAATCCTAAGAAATTGAAAAAATTAGCAATGGTAGTTTAAAGGATTTACTATCCTAAGGAATACAAAAAAACAAAGCAGATGTACACATACAAACATAGAGCCATAAAGTATTTTGACAAAAACACACGAAGACCTTAAGCCCAAAAAAGTAAAGCTTTTCTGTGTTAAAGAAAAACTTATGTCAAAGTATGTGGAAAAACAGTTTATTTAAAAGAAAAGTGAAAGTAAAACAAAAAATATAAATTCAACCATAGTTTAAGAGATTTTTCATGGATATCAATCCAATTATATAAAAACATACATATTTTTTTCTTTTTAAGACAGTTTTAATAAATTTTAAAAGAGCAAGTAATCCACCCCGTAAGCTTTCTTTAAATCATAAGGGGATTTTACTTAAAATAGGTAATAGCGCTATATTCGAATTTGGACCGAAATTTTTATATCCTTTACATTAGAAACGACACCAAAAACTCACTATTTATTTAATACGAGGATTTGTATAAATAAAATATGAACCTTTTTACAAAACTAGCTTTTCCCGGCCCGCTTTGCTGGACACGAATCCATTGACTAACTTAAGAGGCATAGTAAAAAATACGTCAACTGATATATATTTTAAAAATTCATATCTACAGGCTATAATTACCATTATAAGCTGAGTCTCGAAACAGGTATTCGAAAAATATTTATTTGTATATTAAAGCAGCTAAAGTACATAGATGTGCTTTTTTGATATTACATAGATTATTCTAATAAAGATCAACAGGTTCTTATTAGTTAAAGTGGCGCCTAAGTCACCTCATCCCCTTCCGGTGCACCTGGAATTGCTTTATCCATAAACCTTAAATCGAGTATTTTTTATAAATGTTTTTGGTATCCTGACCTTTACTTAAGCCGGAGGTGAAGTATTTAGCAAAGAGTAAAATGGAAAAATGTCAGAGGTCGGCATACTTCTTTTTAAAAGTATTTACATAATAGCATATGTTTAGAACTATTGAACAAGAGGGGCCACGCTCATATTTTTCTAAATAAATAATTATTATTGATAATAAAATAATCCGCGCAAAGTTTAAAACCTTAAAGTACGTCAGCTTTAAATTTGTACGATAATGACTAGTAGTTTGTATTGGAGGTGGTGCCACGCCCCCTGAGAATATTAATTAAATTAATTCTTATACCAGTTATGCAATTAACAACAACAATAACAAATAGAGACTAATTTTTTTATGGGTGTGGCACAGTCCAAATTAAAAAAAACAAGTAAGAGCGATATATTCTGCTGTGCAAATCCTAAATACCCTTCACATTGGCCTTTCAAAACACCGTTTTTATTATTTTTATTAATTTTTTTATTTATAAAATATTTATAATTGTAAAATAGAGGTGTCATATTTCTACCCTATCCACGGGCACCCTGGAAGCTGTAGAAGGGACTTATTACAATTTCTTAAGCTTTGTATTGGAAATCCCTTAGGCAGTAGAGATAGGGGTAAGTATGTTCCAGAAATATGCTTGGGAGGGAAAGCTAATGGGCGTCGGTCGTACACTTTATTTTTCTAGGGCAAAATCTGGGGACGTTTTTACATCAATTTTTTAAATTTTGTGTGGCAACTCCCTTAGGTAATGAAGATAGGGGTGAGTATGTTCTAGGAATATGTTTGGAAGGTAAAACTAAAAGGGGTCTGTAATACATTTTATTCCTCTAAGGGTGACTCCGGGGAAGTTGTAGGGGATTTTACCTTAATTTCTTAAAATTTTGTATGGCAACCTTGTTAGGGGCTGGAGATGGGGTAAAAGTATGTGCCACAAAAATGCTTGGGAGCAAAAATCAATTGGGGCTGGTCTCAAATTTGACCTTTTTAGGAGCACTCTGGAAGCTGTGGGAGCGATTTAAAATTCTTTCATGGCACCCGTGTAGGGGCGTATCTGTGGCAGTTGTAGAGGTCATTATGTAAAAATTTTAAAGAAATAAAAAGAGGTATTCTTAGTTTTTGGCTTATACATCGGTCAATTGTCAGGCGATTATTTTGGATTTTGAAAACGATTTTTTTGTGCAGATATGTCTATGCCACATCGATGGGAGCTTCAAAAAGTTGATTTCAGCCATAACACTGGCAAACGGGGAGATGGACATCGGTAAATCGACTTTCTTATCTATAAGGACCCAAAAAAAAAATATATAATTTATGGGGTCGCAGATTGATATTTAAGAAATTACAAACGGAGTGACAAACTAATATTTACCCCCGTTACTTATGTGAAGGGATTAAAAAAAATTAGCCCATTGCAAGCCGTTCTTAAGTTATGAGTGTTGTAGGTTAGGTTAGGTTAGACAGAACAGGCAGCCGTTGAAGGAAAGGATACAGCTCACTTGGGTCCGCTCGATTCGGTCTTTTTGTGTTACCTGGAGAGGCAAATAGAATAAGTTGAGATGGAAGGAAAGAAGAAATTTAAAGAAGGATAAGAAGGAGAGACAAAAGAATGAAGCAACTTACCAGGGCCTCTAGTGGCAATCCCAGACTGGTAGACTCGTGCACTTACCACTGATCTACCGGGGCACCCTATGAGTGCTGTAACTAACACGAAAAATGACTTTTATTTTATGTATAGATATCAGGATTTTTTCTCACAAGGTGTTAAGCCAATAGCTATTATAATTTTTGGGTGAAATATTTCATATATTTTAAAAAATTTGTCTTTTGGTTTCGGGGCTACCATTTCCCATTTATTTAAAATACATTAAATAAGAATAAGTCATGGCAGGTTTAAGTCTGTAATAGTCATATTAATACTCTTTTTATATTAGGGCTATCGCTTTCAGTGTTCCAAGTCAAATAAGTATTTTCAAAGATATAAACGTACTGAGATCACTTTGTATCAAGTCGGTAGCGCTAGATGTAGCGGACTGGTTGTCCTGGTGAGGTTTCTGACTAGCTGGTATGTTCATTTCTTTTCAGGGGGTCCCAACCCTTCCCGCCAGATGCGTATCCAAGCAACAACAATCAAACTGACCAAGAACAACAGTAAGCTGACTTACAAATAATTCCGGAGACGGATGTTGGCGTCCGTTCCCGCCCACCCATCCATGTCGCAGTGTGATTCCAAAACACCTGTATATACCGCGACCCATGCACATTTGACCGATTCCTCACCACTTACTTTCTTCGTGCTCCTGCTTAATCAATTTGTTTTCATATTGTGGTGATATTTAAAAAAAACTTTGCATGTTGCCCTTGTCTAAAAAAACCCCAAACAAGCTAATTGTCTTTAAAGTAACCACTCTATTTTTATAGTAACAGTGACCACGGCTTCTGACATGCTTAGAAAATAATCACCCTTATTGTGATTAGCGTTGGCGTAGTCGTTTTTAGTTTTTTGGTACCGTCTAACAAAACGCCAATGCTGTATGAATAGCACCCTTGTCGTTTTTGTGGCGTATTCGACAACTTTGACACGACTACGCCAAACACAATAAGGCCCAATGTTTGAAAACTGTGCTTTTATGTTTTGCGTAAATGAAAATCAGTTTGTGGTAAGCTGATTTTTAGACGCGATATTATAACAAACAATATAAAATTTAGAAACAAAAAAAACGCGGGCCGTAAGACATGACTCGGATAAAGAAAATTGAATTAAACCGACGGGCAGACGAACAAGACTTGATCAACTTTCCATCTATAAGAACCCAGAATATATATACGATATGGGGTTAAAACTCAAAGTTACCACTATAGGTAGAAGTTACCACTATGTAAAGGGGGAAAAATATTTTTCTTTAAGAACTGTAAACCTTTTATGGTGCATTTCTTACTTACTTAAATTCAATTAATATTAAAACGTCACAATCTTAAACAACCCCTTTTGCTATTCTTGTTAATCTTATAATTTACCATAAACTAATAAGGGATTTTACATCCATTTTACATCTTCATGTAAAACGTGCATATAAAAATACTTCTAGGTGTGTTAATGTGTGTGTTTGTGTATGTGTAGACCTAAGGGTGGCAGTGAATCCGTGTGTGGGCAGAATGTAACAAGTGCATATATAATTTTTTTTTACTTTTAAGGATTTCCTTTTCCATCTATTGTTCACCTTACTTGTGCAATTTTAATGATTGGTAAACTGCTTAAAGATTTTATAATTCTCCCCTCTGTTAACTACTGTCTTGCTGCCTTTGCACAACTTTGCAGCAATAACGATTATTCAATGTAAATTCAAGAAATTTTTAGGTGTTTCGCCCAATTAAAAGCTTTGTCAGCTTATAATAATGTATTTCAACAGATTTTAGTCATTACATTTGATGGCCATAACCAAAATGCAGGCAATTTTGTTCTTTTGCTACATATGGATAATGTCTTTATAGATTGTTACTGCTACTTACAGTATTTTGTTGATCTTTTTGAAACGTGTAATACCATTGCGTCCGCTGTTTTGTCTGTTCAGAGATTTTGAATTTACATTTGTGTGTGTGTGTGTGTGTGTAAGTGTGGCAAATCGAATGCATTTAACTTTAAAGATTTTTTGGGGTTAGTCCTTGGATTGCATGCCATTAAGTTAGTTACATACACACATACAGTGAACTCGCGGAAACGTGAACTAATTTTTACCAAAGGTGTTCATGTTTTCGATTTTGTTCACGTTTCCGATTGAATATGTTCTAATTATTTTCTAACGAATTTAGTTTTTTTTTATCAATTAATAGTTACTAGTTCAAAAACATCCAAATTTAGTCAAAACTTAACAACGCTTTAAACCGAAAAGCCCAATTCAAAAATTTTAAAACCTAAGTTTTTTGGGTAATACATAATTGTCTTATTCATCTGACCACAAAAATCAACCTTTTGCAAATAAAACTATGTATATCGCTTATAGATCTTTTATTGCATAATTCGGGTACTCCCAAAACTAATAAAATTAAATAAACAAAAAAAATCTCAGAAAAAAATTGTTCACGTTTTAAAACTTTCAATGTTTGTTCCCGTTTTAGAGTATTTAATGTAAAATAAAAAGTGTTCACGTTTCTGGATGTTCACGATTCTGGATATTCACGTTTCCGCGAGTTCACTGTACATACATTCAGACAAAAAATAGCCGAACAAATATGTTCTATTAATTTAAAAGCTAAACACGTGACACACATATACAGTAGATTTTATAACTTTTAATTTCTTCTTTTATTTGGATTTATTAGCTTTTGGATGAAATATTGGGGGATACTTTTTTAATGTTGTGTAATCTTGTAACCTGAAATATTTAAAAACCTTCAAATAACGTATAAGAATTGTTAAGGGATTTAATATGACATGATTCAAAAGCCTTTCGTTGAGCTTTATAACTGCTTAATGGAGTCCAAGAATAATAAAACCAAAGGTTTTTTAGAATATTTCTATAAAAGGATAAATCATGAAACGGAACACCCGCATAACGCTTTTCCATACAATTTGACGTAAAATCACGCTGCCAAAAGGTGTTATAAAATAGAATCTATTTTGTTCTGACAGCGCCAGGGTGCACTTATCAGGTAGGAGCGATTCTACAAAAACAACTAAAACCGTCATAAGAATTTCAAAGAAAAAATAACAAAAACTCGCAAAATCTTTCTTCTTATTTTTGAGCTTTTCTTACAATACTACAGTTGTTGTTTGTAAAAAAGGAAGAAAATACATAAACATAAACAAAATTTGACATTAATTTAATGAAATACTGTTACTCAGCTGTTTATCTGAGGCTACCTGATATACGTGTACCCTGGACAGCGCTTTTTCTTTTGCTCTCCCTTTGAAAAAGAAATTCTCTCAACAATATTGCCACACTTTTATTAAGTTTCATTCATTTTGTAAGCAAAACCATATCTGTGGACATTTGACAAAACGTCTTCTTTATAAATCAACAACTTTTCAGTAGAGCGAAAAAACAGTTAAAACCGAAAATGGAAGTTATTGCTTATAAAATTAAGGAAATTTTGAACTTGAATATTATACACAAATACTTAATTAACAATTTGCGACCATTTTTTTCCCGTAAAATCAATAGTTTTCTTTAAAACGACAAAAAAATTATGTAAGGACTTTTTGTCGAATAGATTTAAAACAAAAAAAATTAGCTTCTACCATACGAGTCGTTTTGTAAAAATTGTTTTGAGTAAATCAGAAAATGATCTTAATCGCTTAAGTCAAGACGAGTTGTTTTGTTAAAATGGAATATGAAAAAAAGGTTGAAAGAGGTTGATCTGAAAAAAATATTTCGGTTTTATTAAAAAAAAAACTTCACTTTTTCGTTAAAATATGCAAATAATGAAAAAAAAAATTATAATAATACAAATTTTTGGTTAAGAATAATAAACTTTTCAATAAAACGACGACTATAATGGCTTTCATACTTGGGAATACTATTTATGTGTTCTATTACTTCATTGTATTTTTGAATCGGCAGCTTGTGGTGTGGCTCATGTTGGCCACATAGGTCATCCGGTACGAGCCCACCAAATAGTGGATTTATTTTATGCCTCTTTACGGTTTTAATGCTCGAGTCCGTTTCTCCAAATATTTTTAAAAAACACCTTTTACACACACGATTTCTCTGTCCATCTTTCTCGAAGTGGTACAAATAAACATATTGCCGATTCCGGGGAATCGATGCTTTCATTAAAGTCTCGGATTTCTTCATTTGAATATCGATCATGCTGGATATGTAATATTGTAATATGTAAATATTTCTTCTTGTTTCTGAGAAGTAATTTTGTTGTGACACATTTTTTTGCACTGCCCTATTGGATCAAACGTCTTTTCGGGTACTTTTTTATTCCGATATGTGTAGTATTCTTTTCCTAAATTTTTATTTAATTTATTTAAGCTTTTTGATGTTGTAGGTACATCAACGCATTGTTTTTTTGCTACATTGTGGCAAGTCTGACTCGCTGAGATTGGATTCTAATATAGCCGCCATATCTCTAATGCTCTTCGATGTTGTATTCAGATGTCAATCTTCTGACGGAATATAATCAGAATCATCGAAATCCGTTTCGTGAAAAACATCCTCATCACTTTCGACATTTTCTGAGCTCTTAGCCTCGTTACTTATTTCGAAATCGGCCATAGTGGCTACTTTTTTACCTTGGTTAATTTACACAATTTTTAAAATTCTTAAAAAACAGCTTCTTTTTCCCCTTTTTTGGTTTTAGGAAAACACTTGTGTTAAGATAAGACTTAACTTTTTTAACACTTTCGTTTTTTAAAAGTAACTTCTTTTGATAAAAGACGTTTTGTCGCAAGGAATTTCGGTGGCCAACTGATTAATACATTAACTTGTTCTAGTCAAGTGGGCAGTTTTTCAAACGTTGCTTCTCACAAAACGACTTCTTTCAAAAGTAGTTGTTTTGTAAAAAAGAAATTGGTAGAAACGTGGGAAAACAAAATGGAGACAAGCTGTTTTGTCAAACGACTGTTATCAGTTTTTTCTTATAAATTTTTAAATGATTCTTTATTCTCAGAAAGAAGTCGTTTTGTCAAATTGAAATTGGGGGGAAATCTGAAAGAAGTCGATTAGTCGACTCCATATCTTGCGTTCCAAACATCATAGAAATGCGGGGATTAGAGCAAAAGACGGACAAAAAAATTCTATATTTACTATAAAAATCTTTAAAAATTGTCTTATTTCGAGAGAAGACGTTTTGTTAAATGTCCACAGATATGTTTTGGAGAATAAAAGTAAGAACAAGAGAAAATAATAAGATATTTAAAAATGCAATTAAGTTTAAAATTTGGAAATTTATGAATTAAATTAATAATATTAATAAAAAATTGGTTAAAGAAATGCAAAAGCATGCCAATCAACTTGTATTTAAAAGGAAGATTTGTAAATAAATTTGGAAAAGTTGAATGTGAGATCGTGAGTTTGCAGCTGCCATTACAATTATGAGCATTTTTTCTCTGAGTCGTTTTTGCTTGAAGTTGCGGACGTGTTCTGTTTCATCATTATTGCGAAGAAATGATCATGTTGTTTTAATAAGTTTTAAAGCTGCACAACAAGAAGCCAGAAAGCTTTTACCTTAAAAACTTTTGTTTTTAAGATCTTCACTTAGTGATACTAGTTTTCCATTGGGTTTTCAATTTCTTCAATGTGCATTTCTGGCTTTTTATTGGATAGCTCAGTCGACATAGGCCTTTAAATCTGTTTGTCTCTTGAAATCAAGTTTCCGGAAACAAGTCAAATCATACGAGCAGTGTTTTGGCGTAAATTATTAAAAACATCCCTAAGCAGAACGCTATTTAAAATCATCTAGGTTTTACGATCTTACGGACTCAGTGAAAACCTGGGATAATACTGTGGCCACAAAACACGGCAGACTAACTTTGGGAAAATCATTAATACTAAACAGTTTGACTTTCAACTTATAATTTAAAAAAATTTTTTTAACTTAACAGTTAATTAATTTTTTTGTCTCTAACTCTAACTGCTTTGGACATAATATATTTTTTTTTTGAGTTTAATTACTTTTCCAAGTAGAACAAGATACATTAACTTCCCAAAAAATTTTTATTATTTAAAAACTTGTTAAAAATGTCATAAACAAGCAAAATCTAATTTCTAAAAAACTTTTATTATTTTTGTTATTAAACTGACAAAAATCTTAAGCTCCAGAAAATTAGCAAAACGTAAAAAAGAACTTAAACAAAAAGTAAACAATGAACAAAGTGTGCAAAAACATTAAAAAAAAGATATTTTTGGAAATAAATTTGAAAGTTGTCGGAAAAGTGAGACTCTTTTTGTAGAAGAAGCAGATATAGTAAAAGAAACACTAAGGCAGGTAAGAGCGCTATGCTCGGTAATGGACATACACATACGGTTTACTCATCAGCCATTCTAAAACGGCGTTGGTCCTGTTTTCAAATAGATACAAGATTTTTACTTTTAACCCTTTAGCGCTTCAGGGAGTGGCATTGATTTTATCGGTGCGAACTATCTTCAAGTCATTTTGGACAATAAATTATACTGGAAGCGGAACGCAAAGGCAAAAGCAGGGAATGGCCAAACGGTGACACTTGTGTGCAACCGTGCCACATTTCAAACTTGGGGTCTTATTCTTAGAACGCACAGTGTGGTGTGGGTGGCCAAAAATGAAAATAATATTTTTTATAATTTTAGAACTTGATTGATACAGTTTTATTACATAGTTTTCAAATAACAATATTCAAAAATAAATTTTAAAATATGTTAATGTATACAAAAGTTAGAGCGAATCAAAGTTGAATGTTTAAGGTGAATGTGAGGAATGCAAAGAAAAATGAAAAATAATGCGAATATTCTAAGGAGTTAAAATAATATAAATTGTCGATAAAGCCGGCAGTATTTGTATTTATATTATAGTGTGATATTTCTTAAATATGGCAACGCACTTTTTTTTATCCATTAAGCTCTCATATGTGTTTCGCCGTTGTTCTGCATTTGAACCAAAAAATAGTAATAATTATTAACAACTTGCAAGTTTGCCTGGCAATTAAAAAAAACTATCAAAAACTATTTTTTTTATAATTTAGTATAATATTAATACAAGTATGTATATTATAAAAAAGTATGTGACATTTGCGAAACGTTGCGAAAATACGACTTTTTTCATTTTTTCAGTGTCATCAAAGGTACAAATTAATGAATTTTTCAATATTTGGCTCAAACATACTTCTTACAGAGCAGCCCATATGGAAATAATTAACTTTTTGGAAAAGGAATTCAAGACTAAAGTGGAAAACAAATAAAAGACTTAATATTATTTTAGCAAATTTAATTGGGTAAACATAAAACGTAAATGGGAAAGGTGCTCCAGAAAGAGGGAGCTGTTTGAAAAAAAACAGTTCGTTGCTTAATTAATTTTTCAATATTAAAGAAGAACACATATTCAATGTAAATATATAATCTAATATTGATTTTCAACAATATATATGCAGATTTTCTTTGTTTTTAAAGACAATTTCGATCAGTAAAACAATAAATATTTCAAATTTTAAAAAAATGCTTAGAGAAACATGGACTTTATATGCTGAAAAATAATTCTGCTATTTTATGCCTGTTATTGTTCACAAAATACTAGTGCATGGAGAAAAATTTATAATAAATTTAGGATTCCAGTAGGAATGTTGTCTGAGGAAGCTATAGAAGCCACTAATAAAGTTTTTAGAAAAATTTGTTTGAACCATACTCGAAAAAACAGTCGTGTGAATACTAATAAAGACATAATAGAACGAATGATTTTTCAATCTGAACCAAATTTATCTATATACACAAAAGAAAATGGAAGTTATAATAAAAGGAGCAATGAAGAGATAAATAATTTCCTTATAGAAGAAAATGCTGGATATAGTTAATAGTTAATTAAATTTAAATCATAAAGGATATATGGGAAGGACATGAATCCTTGCTCCGAAAACTTAGAAATTTAAAATTTTGTTATCTTTTATTAATTCAAATATTTGTGCCAAATCTCAACTCTTTACAATAACTTCTTCTATTTATGGCCGCTCGTTATATGAAAACACGACACTGTGGAACGTCGGTTGGCTTTAAAAGGCGATGTCAGAATTAATTCTCTTAAACGGACGTGACATTTGCTCTAAAAAGCTTATGGATTGGTAAGGCGATGCGCGATGCGATAGCAATCTTAATTTCAAGTGCAATATGATCAAATCCAAAAAAGGTGGAGGAAATCGGCGCAGAGTTCCGTAATAAGACTAAGTTATGTGGACTCATGGAGACACAGAACATGAGGCCGTGCAGGCAGTATTGAGAATGTGGAAGTAGTCCCCTATCTGATCGATTACTATAAGTTGGAACCTTTAACTGACATAAAATTGTCCTTCGACATCTTAGTAGGAGAAGCCTCCTCGAAACATGTAGACCTAAAGATGTATACGATCGGGCCTAAGGGGAGGACTGGTGTTGAAAGTGGCATATTCATTGCATGAACATGACTTCACATGAATATGATGTAACTCAGACTACCTGATCAATGCATTGTACTACAAGTTGAGTTGTTGATGATATGTAAAGCGTCTAACTGGTTGCGTTACTACAAAATATTTGGAGGTAAAAGCGAGATATATACAGATAACAAAGCCGCCATCAGATCGCTAACTAATGTACGCCTTATATTTTGACCTTTTGCGAATGGTAGACGAAACTGCTCTTGCAGACTTAGTAAGAGCAGATGGTACAATAAATCTATGTACGAAACTACCTTGATAACATGGCGTCCAGAGAATGGGACTGCCTTTTGCAGAAGATGCTAAGATGCTGCACCTCGTCTGTTGTTGACTGGTACTGGAGTCGGTTCAGGCACTTTAAATCAGCAGACTCGAGAGTTTGTCGAGCGTGGAAATCCTGTCGAAATAAAAATCATTTTTCATGTATAGTGGGCTGCTTTCGAACGAGGACCAGATGCCTACCATATAACTTAGACTTTACCTTTCCTTTTAACTATTTCGACTCTCTGTTCCATATTAACACAAAGAAGCAGGTCCGCTACTCAAGCTACCTCCACTATTTTTCTGAAGTTACCAATTCTACCTAACCTTAGGTTAGCTGCACATATATATGTAAAGTGTCTTCTAACAAGAACTCGGCTATGAAAGTTGATAGTAACCACATTCATTAAACATCAACGACCGAATTTACTGTCATATATAAAGTTGATGGATTGGCATTCACCAACGCTTGCAAATAAAAAATTGTTCAGTAAGAGTTTTTGTGCTGGAATTTTGGCTTCTGGTATATCCCTACAGATCTTTAAAGAACCATGTTAGCCCGACTATCAACAGTGAAGGTTATAATTCGATAGTTGATTACTTGGTTTGAACTGAATTGAATTAATTTTAACATAATTGTTGCACGTGCCTTATAGTTCAGGACACCTTGGGCATTCTGCAGCATTTTATCAGACAAATGGCCGGACATAGCTTAGTTCGTAGAAATTAACTACATTAATGTTTTTATGTTACAAAAAAAAACGATAACATAACATATCGATAACGATATTTATACCTTTCGCTTTTTTTAATTGTTGCTACAAAGAACATAAACTTTACTTAAGATCGACAGACAGACAGACGGACAGAGAGACTGAGTGAATTTTGCCTTTGATGAAGTTGCCTGCTCATTTCAACTTAATGTTATACTTTTGAAAACTCAAACAGTCAGTTGTCTAAAACATTCAAAAATATTTGCAATACACACGCACACTGGCACACACAGAAGCACTCACTCAGCAAATTGTTTGTCTGGTAAAGTAAACTTAAATATTTATACAAGAAAATGTACATAAAATGTATCTGTGTATGTGTGTTTAGCTGAATAAAATGTAATAAACGGACGGTTGTGCGTTTAAACAAATTTGTTGTTATTTTTTTTTATTTTATTTCTAGCATCTAGAAAAGATACGACTTTATCAAAACTTTACATTTGTGTTTACTTAAGGAGTAGTAGTAAGTAGTTGTTTGCAATTATATTTTGGCAAAAACATGGACACGCACGTTCACACACACAAAAATGTTCCATAAAAAGAATTTTAAATTAAAATAACATCGTTTTAAACTATTAAAGATTTATTTTGCGATTATAAACCTACATTCGAAAAAAAACAGTGGTGGTCTAAATGATAGCAGAAAACAGTTATTCTAGGGGTATTTAATACGCTGAATTTTAAGTTTTACCGATCGGCTCAGAATCACCTTAGATATCTGTCCATCCCTCCGTTCATCTCTGTGATAATGTAAATAAATAAAATTTAAACTGGTGATGACCGGTTTGTCACACTAATACCCCCGAACTTACTCTTTATCAAGAGAATTTTCCATAGTTAGAACTTTATTGTGACCAGCTTATAACTTATTTTTGATCCCATATAAGTTTTCCTTCCGGAAATCACATATAACTGCAATTAAAATTACACACATAAACAATTTTTTTTTAATTTTAAAAAAGGTTCATGGCCAGAATTAGTGAAGCAATCATGTCCTCTACAATGAGAACATTTGCGGCACTTATGAATATCCCGACTATTAAGACCCACGTGCGCTACGAGATGGCACTTGGGAAAGTGATTGATGGGAGTTATTAATTTAAACACTAATTCCTTTTTCGGAACACTGGGAGCTTAAAGGAGACAGTTGAGTAGTTCGACCCTAAACCTTAAGAAAAGGCCGTAGCAAACTGCGCTGTTTTTATACCAAATCGACAGTCCTGAGTGGATGAAATTTTAGGACAGATGTATGAAAAAATGCGCTTGATAAGAAATGCGCTAAGAAAAGAACGGGACTTGGACTTCTTTTTGAAAACACGGACACTGCCTCCGTCTTCTCCTTTAAAATGTTTAACCTGGTTGTTTAAGCAGACGTGAGCATCTGTTCTTGTGCTCCAAATCTTAAACATTACGCTTTGCATGCCAAGTTGGCATTATATGGACTTTCGTTTCAATCGAGGGCAAGTTGAGATAGAAGGCAGAAATGGTCTACAGGGCACTGTGGAGTGAAAAGAGGAATGGCAGAATGACAAGTACCCTGGGAAACTCCTTAAATTAAGAAAGAATTAACTAAACAAAATGACAAGTCTCTTTAAAAGTGACTTTAACCTCCATCGGAGATAGGAATTGCGAAGAACATCGATTGATAAACAAACAGGGAGGCCATCGAATCGAAAGAGATTTTCCTAAGTTGCTGCTCTGTCTTTGCACAGGTGAGAGCCCAATGTGATACCAGATCTGGTTCACTTGAAGTCATAGCCCTTTAGTAGAGGGTCTTAATATGAAAATCATGATTACCAGAAGAACAACGCCAGTTTAAATAACTTTCTTTTAAAGTTTGAATATTTGTAGATGCAAGTTTTAGCCAAATTTGATGACAATAGGCCAATAATTAATCATAAAAGTGGCCTGACCCGCATACCTTTTTTACAGGTGTTGTTATACGAAATAAAATAAAATAAAATAAAATAAAATAAAATAAAATAAAATAAAATAAAATAAAATAAAATAAAATAAAATAAAATAAAATAAAATAAAATAAAATAAAATAAAATAGAATAAAATAAAATAAAATAAAATAAAATAAAATAAAATAAAATAAAATAAAATAAAATAAAATAAAATAAAATAAAATAAAATAAAATAAAATAAAATAAAATAAAATAAAATAAAATAAAATAAAATAAAATAAAATAAAATAAAATAAAATAAAATAAAATAAAATAAAATAAAATAAAATAAAATAAAATAAAATAAAATAAAATAAAATAAAATAAAATAAAATAAAATAAAATAAAATAAAATGAAATGAAATGAAATAAAATAAAATTAAATTAAATAAAATAATATAAAATAAAATAAAACTAAATAAAATAAAATAAAATAAAATAAATTAATATATAATAAAACAGAATAAAAAATAATAAAATAAAATAAAATCAAATAAAATAAAATATAATAAAACAGAATAAAATAAAAAAAGTAAAGTAAAATAAAATAAAATAAAATAAAATAAAATAAAATAAAATAAAATAAAATAAAATAAAATAAAATAAAATAAAATAAAATAAAATAAAATAAAATAAAATAAAATAAAATAAAATAAAATAAAATAAAATAAAATAAAATAAAATAAAATAAAATAAAATAAAATAAAATAAAATAAAATAAAATAAAATAAAATAAAACAAAATAAAACAAAATAAAATAAAATGAAATAAATAAAATAAAATAAATAAAAAAAATAAAATAATATAAAATAAATAAAATAAAAAAGAATAAAATAAAATAAAATGAAATAAAAATAAAATGAATTGAAATAAAATAAAATAAAATAAAAAAATAAAATAATTGTGGTATATAGTTGGGCTTTACCGACTGTAACTTTCTTTTAAAATCACATAATTAACCGATAAATAATTAAACGTGACACAACGTGTTTTAAATTTATTGATAAATTATTTTTTGATTGATTTTTTTTAGCTATTTAACAACAATATAAAATAAATGTTAAATACATATGTTATTAGTTTATTTCACTATAGTTATATGTTTAATTGTAATATTAAAAATAATTAAAAAAAAAAACGAATTGATATATTTCATTTAACGCTTTTATAAAAATTTTGTATAAAATTTAATGTTAATGTGCCTGCAAAAAAGATTTATACAAATTGTAAATTAAAATTTTTTTGTTTATTGTTTTAAAAATTCATTCTTAATGCTGATGAATTGTTTGTTTTTTTATACAAATCAAGAAAATTCAAACAAACTTCCTTAATGTGGTATTTCAATCATTTGCTTCAGGTGAGTGATTTTGCAGTTTTTTTCCCAAAAATTTTACTTTGATTTTATACAGATTGTTTTGTTTAATTTATATAAATAATTTTTTGCTGCTTTTCTTGTTGTTTTTTTTAATGAAAAATTGTTTATTTCTTTTTAAATGTTAATGGAATATATTTGTTTAAGGCAAAAATTCCTTTTGATCCCTCTCAGAATGTTTAATTTAAATTTGTTACTTTTAAAAACTTTCTTTATATTTTCAGATTTATTTAAATTATTTTGTTTAATTTAAGATTTGTATCCATTAAGGAAAAGAATAAAAATTATTAAATTTTTTGCTTTTAATTAACATTTAATTAATTTCACATTTTCTGTTGAATTTTGTTTATTACTTACTGGCTTATGACCCATTTGATGTTACGCCATTTACAAGGCAAAATTCTTAAGAAATCTTTAAACCCGTTTTATTACACTGAGTTTGTTATTTATTAGCTTTACTGAGCAATTAACTGATCGGTAGACATAATAAATCTTTTTCGGCAAAGTTAATTAAAAACCTTTAAATGTAAATTTTTATATGCCAAACTGACAAGTTATATCGGATTTAAAATCAAATTATTCGGTAAAAAATTATTAACTTTGGGTGTTACATTTAAACTGCAATAATTTGATTGATTTGATTGAAAATATTAAACTTAAAATGTTATAAAAAAATTAGTACTTATAAAGGTCTTAATGGCAATAAAACATAAAAGTTCATGAGATTACGTTTAAGGGCAGGAAATCCAAAACCACGGTTATTAGTAAACTATTGTCAATGGCTTTGTTAATGATAGTTTATTCGCAGCTCTTTGTTTACGATTTCACAGTGGGGCTGAAGTTATTATTTTTTTGCTAAATAATTTCGATTCTGACCCACTGTGCATTATAAAGACCGTACAACCAACCGGTTGGCTAACTTTAGTAAGACAGTAGCTGATATTTTAATATTCGTGTACCCTTCACATAGTCTTGGAAGGAGCACGATACAAACATGCAAATTTTATAAAATTTTTGAAGTATTTTATTCCAGAAACTGTTGCAACTATCGATTTTAAACCTGCCAAAGTTAAACAACGGATTTTTAAACAAAATTTTCATGCAAAACCAGTATTTGGGGTCTACTTTAAATATAAAATTTTTTTGAATACGAGTCTTAATGTTGGAGAATTTTGATATACGTCGTGTCTGTATGATATGTATGATAGATTTCTAACAGACATACCTACGTGGTTTTTCTTTTAAGCCTTGCTTTGGTTTATGATGGAAATTTTTATTTTTACTTATTTTATGTTTTTATTTTCCTCTCACTGCTAACAAAAGGGACATCAGCATTTGCAAAATAAAGTGTCACGGTGGCTTAGGTCAAGCGCGCTAAATAGCAAAAAGCATAACCGACATCTACAACTTGGTAGTATTCTCAACGAAATCTGTCAGAATTTTAACCGCAAAACATAACAAGGAAGTGTTTGACACAATTCGTAACCGACGTATCTAACAGAAATCTGAGAGCATCAATCAAAAATCTTTAAGACATGTTGTACATCAAATATCCCAGACATTTCTAACAGAATTATGTGAGACATTCGTACGAATCAATTCTGAGTTTTGCCAGACTTGTCCGTTACAGAAACACGATCAATTTTGATAGCTGGGAAAAGACTTTGGTTCGATCTCACTTTAATGTTAAAGTTAATGTTTAAAGTTAAGTTGTTTTATTAATAAATAAAAAAATTTAAAATGAACAAAAAATTTTAAAGTAAAAAAAAAATTTGTAAAGAAAATGTTTAAAAAGATTTTTATTCGTTTTCTCATCATATCTCTAACAGATTTCAATTAGAAATATGCCAGATTTATGTAAGACAAGTCCGCTACGAATTTTATACGATACATTGTACAGATTTCATGTGCACCCCTTCATATAGTTCGCTGTAAAAGTTTAGGTTTAGGTTGAACAAACAGCCGCTTAACTCGGTCCCTGGAGAGGCAAATAGAATAGGTTGAGATGGAAGGAAAGAAGAAGATTAGAAAAGGATAAGAAAGAAAGAACAGAAGAGTGAAGCAGACTTACCAGGGTCTCTGGTGAGAATCAAACCCACAACCCCCAGACTGGTAGACTCGTGCACTTACCACTGACCTACCGGGGCACACAGTTCGCTGTGAAAAGCCTGACATATTTTGTAAGAATTCTGTCAGTTTGTTTACGCTTTCTGTCGGATGCCCTAAAGGTGTTTCGGCCCCAAAATAGGCTGACGGATTAATGATATATTTGGTGCAATATATCTTAAAAAAATGTTACACCTATCGCCCTCAATCCCTTAAAAAGGTAGTTCTGGTATGATTTAAATATTTCAGACAAAAAAAATTTCTTGGAAAGGAGCACGAATTGTGGTATGTCCCGTAAAAACGAACTCATTTGATTAAGTTTTCTATTTAGAGTAATTTTTATATCATTAACGGTTTAACAACAACTTAGCTGGTTCCAGTCACTGTGTCTTCAAAACGGCAATCTGGTTAGTGTATTTGATTCGCTCCAACTAAAAAAAAAACTTTCATTGGTTTTTGAAGTAACGATATATACTTTATATCGATTGTTCTAAGATTCTTTGGACTTCTTTTTACTAAAGCTCAGAAAATCTTTTAAAAAAGAGGCTTTTCGTAGAACAAAAAAGTGACGGGTTGCGCAAAAAATATGTTGGTATATGATCGATAATTTAAAAATTAAGTCGATACAACTTCAATTATGATATAAATGACTTGAGATCTAATAATAAAAAATTAATAATATTTATTGTTCATATCTCAAGTTTCAATGAACAGTTTGCAAATTTTTGTCACCAAGATTACTTTGTTTCAATAAATAAAAAATATTATATATAATTAAAGGGTCTTCCGAAAAGGAAATCTAAAAAAATCAACATGAGCGGTTATAGTAAAACACGTGCAAATGATAGAAGTGTTTTATAGAAATGCATAAAGAATGTAAATGTGTGTTAATAAAGTCATCGATAAAAAAAAAATAAACAAAACACAAAAATAAAATAAAAAAATGGTAAAATTTAGAATGGCACATAACATCAAAGGGCATCCAATATACTTCTTACAACTTATTTTGGTCTGTATTATTTGATATTGACACAAAGACATTTGATGTGAAAAGGACGTGGTACACAGCTCATGCCTTGTTGGACGTTCGAAAAGTTTGAGGTTATGATCATCTCACGTAGAGGTAATATGAACAGAACACTCATATTTTACATCTTGACCCACTCTTCCTTTTTTGGTATGAAATTATGAAGATTGTGGTTTGTGCAAAAAAGGTACAAATAACAGCAGTCTTTAAATGTCATGCAACTGATTAATCGGCAAGTGTCATGAAAAAATTGATATACATATTGAATGCGCGCCACTTAGCGAAGCTGCGGCAAGTATTTGCTTCGATGCTGTATTTCTTACAACAACAAAAATATAAAAAAACAAAAAGGTTTTGTTTCATTTAAATTTCAAGATTGAAAGCGCTTTTTGAAAGACCCTTTTACAAGTACAAAAACTTATTTGCGACTTTCTTATTCCAAATGCTGACTTAACAAAAAATCGCTAAAATTAAAAAACTTGAATATTTTTCATTGTTTATTTTTAGAACAACAAGGCGCCGCCGATATGTTTTTTGTTCTAAAACATTTTAAGATTTATTTTGCACCCCAATTGTTTATTAAAGTACAAATTAATTTGAAATCGATAAAACATTGATGGTTTCCATGATTTGATTTTTGTTGCAATAAATTCAATGAAATTTCCTGGCGATTAGTTTGAAATTTCCAAAGTAACGCCAACACACAAACATACTCCTTAATTACCATCATTCATTTTAAAAAAAAGTTCGGTTAATAACTCAGGATTTACTTCATACATCTTTTTTTACATCTGGTGATTGGCAAATTTATTATACGGCTTTAACTTGTACTTTTGTTACTTCTGAGAAAGGTTTAGAGTGTGCAGTGTTTGAAACGGTTAGTGACTCATATGATTTAGTAATATTTTCGGAATTTAAACAAAGGGTTTAAAGTGGTTTTGTGCTTAAAACGATTAAAGGATGAGATTAATAACAACCTAACTAAGTGACCTAATTAAAGGAGTGATTAAAAGGTGAAAGTTGCAGTCAAAATGATAATGTACGAAAGATGGCACAAAGAAGATTTATATGGGGGAAACGAGTGGGATGACACAAGTCCTTAAGGCTTAACCAGTAAATGCAATATACATATGTTATTAGGGTTTTTTTTATTTTATTAAAGAAGAAGGTACAAAAAAAAAGGCATATAAGTATACACATATCGCTAAAAAAATGTAAAAGACTTTTTCGTTCTTGACAGAAAAATAACCTTTTAATGCCCTTTATCTTTAGTTATCTTAACTTAGTTTGCAGTATAGATATCTACACACATCTAGATATCTATTTGTTGACATTATGAGCATACAGGTTTGCAGCTACCGTTGTATATATATCTAATTATATATTAATACGTAAATCAAAATTTGCACCCCTTTTGTGCTCGCAATATACATACATATTTCCGGTTTTGGCAAAAAAAACCATTATAAAAAAATATTTTCTTTTGGATCCCACGAACATATATCTTTAGTGAATAGGTATTTGGTTATAATTGTTTCCATTTTCTAAAAATACAAATTCAAAACCTCTACGAGTTTTGTTCAGTGTAACTGTTAATGCTGCATTGAGTTGCATGGGCAGGGATGCCATATTAGTAGAATTTGGAAAAATTTTTTAAATATTTCCGTAGCACGAAGGGGCGATTTAGATGTTGTAGATTGTAAATATGTACTTGTAAATGGTTTTTAACTTTAAATGTTTGTGAACTTTAATTAAAAAAATCTTTTTTTGAAGAGACGGGCTCTAATTATAACTTTTAAAATCACAACAACAATAGCCAATATGTCGATACATATGCATTAGAGATGAACAATTCCGTGATTTTTGAAGAATACTATTAACAGTGATCGTGATTTTTATATAACAGTTATTTTAAACAGTGATGGTGATCGCTGTTTATTATTTTCCACAAACAAATATGTTAATATTTACTTCACAGGAAGATCCAAAAATGTTACTTTAAATAACATAAAAAATTTTAAGTATCAACACTGAAGTTAACAGCTGCTACTCAGGAACATTTCTTATTGTGTCCTCGAAACACAATTAAATTTATGTATATGGGGCTTAAAGATTGAATGAACAAGGTTGTTGCCAAAAATTAACTAAGTCTGGTAACAGCAACGCAGTAAATAGTTACTTCACAGAAAACCCCAAAAATATTTTTTTTCATAACATATCAAAGCAACTACATCGCAGTACAGTTACTTTACAGTTTATGTTGGTTGGTTGGTTTTCGTGGTAGTTTGCTACACGCAAACTTTCAAGTAGAGTCTAAATAACCCCGTTTTGACCACACCATACTACTCGATAGGTAATAGGTCCACTTAAACCATGGTTCAAGGGAAAAATGGAGTACTAGACCCACCCTGTCGCATTGATGTATCTCGACAGGTCGTTCAGCCCAATCTCTGACACATCCCCTAGGCTGTCCAGTATATGATGGCCCAGGAACTTGTGTCTCTTCACAGCCAGAGCAGGGCATTTGCAGAGAAGATGGAAAACCAATTCCTCCCTTTCCCTATTCTTGCAGCTGCGACAGTGATCGTTAAACGTGAGGCCGAGTCGTTCTGCATGCCTTCCCAGCATCCAATGACCCGTTAGTACCGCCAGCAACTTCGAAATTTCCACTCGATTTGGGTTCATAAGTTGCGCTGTACGCCCAACATCGAAAGAGGGCCACGTTTGCCTGGCGACCGTACACGTATCCAACCCCCGCCATCTATCGTCAGCAGTGCGCAGAAAGAATCTTAAGATGCTGCTCTTAATAGTCTGCAACGGAATTGCGACTGTATTCACATTGGAGATATTTAGAGCATATCCTTTCTTAGCCAGCTCATCTGCCCGTTCATTACCATGGTAGCCCCTATGCGCAGGAACCCAAACCAGAGTAATGTCGGACAGCTGCCTTAGCTTAGTAAATTCTATTCTACACTGACTGACCAATAGTGACGTGGTAGTTTATGATTTGAGTGACAAAAGCGCCGCCGGACTGTGGACAAAAATACCAATATTCCCGCGGACATTTCTGTCCTGTAGTAGTTTACAAGCCTCCCGAATGGCAAATATCTCGGCCTGAAATACAGTTCTTATTAAATCAGCAGGGTTGCACTTCGAGCTCAACTCAACATGGTATTAACGAACGCATATTGAGTTGTCGTGGTTTTAAAATCGTCATCTATGAGTGGACCATAGAACAGTTTTTGAGCTACTCCGATGTAATGCAAAGATGGGTTAAGTGGTTCAGCCCTAGGATATCATAATGTTAAATAGACCATGTTTTTTTACATATAATCGGTTTACGAATGGAGTAGTTTTTTCTCTTTATGGAGTGGTCCACACAAGCACGTATAGATTAGTCACGTTCCTTGTAGAATTAAAAAGTTTTTTTTTAGTTAAAGATTAAGGTTAAAAAAAATAATTTGACTTCGGTTACTTTTCAAACATTAAGTAAAATAATTAAATCGATTTTTAATGAACAATTTTAAGACGACCAAAGGTAAAACATAAACTCCACGCTTTATAAATTTAAATATTGTCTTAAAATTGTTTTTTAATTTGTATTTTATTTACAAGTACTTTACTTGTACATCATTAGCCACAATTGAGAAAAAAAGGTAAATAAATAAACAAAAAACTTTGGCTAAAACTTATTGTTTGTTCCATATGAGTTTGGCAGCATTTTGTTTAAATGTTTAGTCTCTGGTGGTTCTCGTTGTATCATTGACATAATTATACCCTTTTGCTTTAAATTGAAACAACCACAAGAGAAGATAATTTATTTATTTGTTTAATTTAATTTTATTTTTTTCGTAGCCAGTGAGACAGACTGGGCCGACGAGACCCCCAAAATCTAAATTGTTTAATGCCATTAATTCATTCAAAATTAAATAAACATTAAACCGAATTGTTTTGGCTACTGTTGCCACGAGCGTAGAGAAATAAGTGTGTTTGCCGCTGTATGCACCACTAATGACTGTTGCTGATACACAGATGCTGTCGCTGCAGTTTTTTTTTGTTTGAAAAAATAAATAGTTTTTTCTAATGTGTGCATTGAATTTGATACAAATAGAATAACAAATATGTAAAACAAATAAATAAATTAAAATTTAATTAACGTTTCAAAAAGGTTCACACTCGCAGTGAGAATTTATTTAATCATTGAGATAATACGCATGAAATAGAATTGTTTTATTTAAAAATTAATTTTTTATATATTTTATTTAGTAGACTTCTGTTATTGTAATAGAATAAGCAGCTTTTTTGCAAATCAAATCTGTTAAACATTAAATATAAAACAATTTGTTTATTATTTTAAAAAATTTAAATTAATCAAAAAGGTTTTTAAAATGTTATTCTGCTTCAGAAAAATGTTTAAGCAAATTGTTTACACTCCAATGTAAGGAGCTTTCGGTGTAAACATCTTCCACTGACCCCTTGGTCATTTGGAAAAACACTTTCTTGGCTGCTGGGATGCTAAGAAGGGTACAGTGATAGATGGCCCAGAAAGGGACCTTGGGCTACTGGACCTTGAACAGAATACTGGAATATTTAATTTAATATTTTTGCTCACAATATAAATGTTTTTCTTTTTAAAACCAAAAACACATACTCCATAAATATACCAGATCTTCTAATAAGGTTTTAAAATTTTTGTAATTGAAGAAAGCCATCACGTAAGAGCTTTTCCTTTCCAATGTTTTAATTAATAATCATTAAGGGAAGTGTCTTTTTAGAACAAGTCTAAAATTAATGTTATGTTTATGTCATGTTGAACCATCAAGATCATAGCTCCAATGCTAAGTGTACATCATTAAAACAATTGTATAATTTAGGGTAAAATTAGGCTCAAGAGTAGTCCCTGGTGTGAGTACAGCTGGTTGGAAAAACTATAAAACCAGGAAGAAATCTGCACGCCAAGTTTCAGCCAAAATAAATTTTTCTTATTTTGCTAATTATGATGAGTTTAGTTAGCATCAGCCACGCCTACTGCCTATATATAAAACGATGAGATTTAACCTGGCCTGATTGAAAACCTTACGGGTCAGTTTTTCACATTGTGGAAGATTGTTTCCTTATACCTGGGAAATGAAGAAAGATTAGATCTTTCTCACATGGTATAGTTGGTTATATAAAAATTGAGCGTAAGTCCTGACATAACAAAACTAGTCATTCTCTTTGAAAAGTAAAGGGTAGGGGCATGATACAAAGAATCAGGTAATCTCGTCGGCCCAGCTGACTAGTGCCTAAATGTCAAAATTACGCTCTCCCTGTGAAAATAAAACAACAAAAATTATTACTCACCGTTTTTTTTCTATGAGCTTTTGTTTGACACTTGTGTACTAATTTGTAGTTGTTGCAGGGACGAGATTACCTGATTAGTTGTATCATGGGTAGGGGCTTTGAGAAGCCCAACACTGAATAGGGGAATAGTTAAAGCTGGAAAGTGAGGCTGGCACTAACTTCACCTCCACATGAGAGGGAGTACTTGAAAGTGAATTATTGTGAACTTGAAATATACAGAAAAGGTCGAAATGGGCTTAAGCGGGTACTATTCATGCAAAAATTCCAAAGAAAATCCCTGGAACTTGCAACCAAAGGTGGTGGTTTGAATTTGCACAATGGTTTTAAGACCAATTCAAACATATGGGCGCACCGTGTGCTATGGGAAGCACACCTCAAACGACATTTTCGTCACTTTTCCCTTACTTATTGAGTACTGCTTTAAGCTTAACGCTTAGTCCAACTAAGCGAGTAAGAATTAGGAAAATTTCAGAGTACTAAAACATTATGGAACATTTTTTTTTGAGAATGAAGGGGACCTAGGACGAACGGAGGTCAGGTTTGGAAGATCACCACCAATAAAAATCGCCAAAAGAGATTGCTGGTTAGGGTTCGGTAGCTTGTGTAAAGCCTGCAGTACACGAAATGTAGAAAGCTACATGCGTATGCAGCTGTGACGTAATTTTGACGTTATCAAAAAGCTTCTACGATTTATTTAAAGCAATGTGGCTTTATGATGACGTCAAAATTACGTCAGATCTTCATGTGCATGTAGTTTTTAACATTTCGTGTACTGCAGGCTTAAGGAGGTGCAGTTTTCGCAGTATTTTCTATTATTTTTTAATGGGAGAGGACGTCAGACTGTCCTGTAGACTATCTGATGAGTGTATTTTTTTCAGGTGGGAAAACTGGAGGTTTAGAGGGAAAAACTTTTTGGTCAAATAATAAGTGTTTTGAAGGCGCATTGTGTCAAATGGTTGTTGGTAAGACCTTCTGGTGAACTTATGGACTTCTTCAACGTCAGACTATGTTAGATTTTGGAAAACTGCAACACAACTGACAATCTTAAGTCCGGGAACGCGATCGATTCTAGGTTAGCTTGCTCTAGATGGCTGAGGTGATCCTACCAGGCGCTAGGTTGCTCATGGACTTGGGGAGGATAGTCTGCAGGACCACAACCGGGGTCACCACCGAACACTGCCCGGTTATGGCTGGAAAGACTATATGTGATCGAGGCACTCGGGATTATTGAATGATTTGGAAGCATAAGTAGGCGTTAGGGCAATACAGCGCAATGTCTGTCAGTGCCTGCCATAACAGAGTTGAGAGTATGCATTAGACTTTTTTTTTTTGAGTGTAAAAAATATTCGCAGGATTGCAAAATACCACTTCCACCCAAATTCTTTGGATACCAAAAATAAATTGATTGTCTAAAAAAATTAAACAAAACAATTATTTTAAAAATCAAAACCTAATTTTATTATAGTTTGTTTATAAAAACTTTTAAATTCCAACAAACATACTTACTTCCCGCTATTTGATAAATAATTTTAACCGAAAATGTAATTTCTATCGTTAAGATTGTTAAACCAAATTTTTGGCTTTATTTTGGCCACTGAGCGAAATTCAATTTAAATATATTCCAGAAAAACTTTTCTTTTATTGTATTTTTTTGTGTTTAAATAAAAATAAGAAATAAAAATAACATTAAGTTAATTGGCCGACTTACTGGGAATTAAATTTAATATTGGCCTAAACCGACCGTATAAGTAGATTTCATGCAGTTCTTATGCACTATGGCTATGAAATTTATAAAAGTTTGTTGTTTATATTAAAGAAAATATTTCTTTTTAATGTTTATTTAAACAAAAACACATTAATTTTTTAATTTAAATTTTCGAAATAAAAGAACGCAAATGGAAAATAAGTTTTTCTGCTTAAATTTGTGGTTGTAAATAAAATTATTTATATTAAAATTGAAATCTATGAAATTGTTTATAAAAGTATGCAGATTAAGTACTCCGAAATTAAACATATTTTGTTTATAGTTAGAAATTAAATTTAATTAAATGGAGAAATGAAACAGTTTAATATGAAAAATTGTACAGATACAATATTTTAAACAAATGGACAATTTGTTAAAAATAAAAATGACAAGATTTGTTAAAATAAAAACCACAAACCAATTCATTATTTATGTCATCTGGTTTTTAAGGTAATAAATTAGCAAAAAATTAAAAATTAAAAGAAATTTTTGAAAAAAAAAACAACATTTTTCCTTTCTTTAATGTTTATTGTTTTTTTTTTAATTAGGACATGTGCACCTAATATAAACAATACGTATGTATGTATGTTTGCGCAGAAAAGGAACATGAGCTATGGCTATGACATCCACAGCCTTTTTCATCTCATATTAATTAATTAAACCATTTTGGCCGTTATGGCTCGATATGTTCAATGGTTTGTTTATTTATAAAATAACTTAAAATTTTGCACATTTGTCTCATATAAAAATAACGTGTCATATATTACACCTTAACTCTATGATCGTATGCCTAAGAGCATCAACAAAAAAAACATTTTTTTTAAACTTTCTAAGTAATTTTAAAGAATCTAATTTTTAATATTTATTATAACTCACGTTTGCAGACACGACGATGATTTAATGGTTTGGTGGGATCACGGTAAAAGCCTTCTTTACAATAGTGACAATGACGACCAGTTGTTGAGTGACGACAATTTTGACAAACACCACCGGATACACGTCCGGATAATTTAAATAATTCCATATTGAAGCGACACTGGCGAGCATGGTTGTTACAGTTGCAAACTGAAAAAAAATAAAGACAATCTTATTATTATTTTAAATATTATTTTTTAATAATGTAATATTTATTTTATTTTTTTTAAGAAACCAACTGCCACAAGTCAAAATTTGTCTTTAATTCCTATTTCATTCAATGTAGTTATGAAACCTTTTCTATGGTTTAAACAAAGAAAGAACAAAAAATATAATTTATTCATTTAATTCATGGGACTTAATTTCAAATAACACTTTCATTTCGATTTGCATAAAAATAATGAGTATTTTATCTAAAAACCGAAATGAAAGTATTATCTTGACTTAGATCCCAGAAATTAAAATATAATTTTTTTGATTCAATATACTAGAATTTAGGTATTAAAATTAAATTAAAAAAATAGTCTCTATTTGGTAGCTAAAGCTTAATACTCAGACTTTTTTACGAAGAATTGACATTGTGGAGAAGGGCGAAAAAGGGACTTATTGTTTTACGAAGAAGAATTTAAAAATATTAATATTAAACAGAAAAAAATGGCAACAAATATTTGGTAATAACAAAAAAATATTTAACTATAAGCTAAAACTATTAAAATTTTTTTTGTTGAGCCAGTTGTGCTTGAATGTATTTTCTGCGCCACACGCTGCAGTAAATTTGGTTTAATTGAACTAATTTTTTAACGAATATTTGCGTTTTAAGTCACAAGAAATTGGGGATTGTCATTGAAATTCCTCTCTTTAAGGTAGCCCCATAAAAAAAAATCCATTGTAGTTAGATCGGGCTACCTCGCTGGCCATGGGATGTTTCCAAAACGACTGATCAGTTTTTGGGGGAAATTTTTCCGAAACAAATTCATCGAAGCTCTGGCTGCGTGACCAGTCACCCAATCCTGTTGAAACCACCTGCGCTAGCAGGTTTAGCAAAAAGAGCTCTGTAATCATGGGTCAATAGTTTTCACCGTTGAACTTAATCGCCTGGCCTTAAAAATTTTCGAAAAAAAATGGTTCAATTATCTCATGCCTGGATAAGGCACATCAAACTCTTCAACATAGTTTTACAAAAATGTTTGCGTAAACCAAAGTTTCTTTCTTTAAGTTCTTCACCCATTTAAAATTTAAAAGGATGGAACGTCAGATCCTTTTTTACGAATAATCGCTCGTGGAAGTTCCAGTAAGGCTGCTCTTTTCCGTATTGAGTCGCGGATTTTCACGTAAATTGTTTTCAACCAGTTCAATGTTATCGGGAATCCATTCATAGCCGAAGAAGTTTCACGGAGTCTCTGCACCCCTCAACGAATTAAATTTTTACTCGGTCCATTACATATTCGCCGAATACCGAACTTTGAACAAAATTGTCGACGAGCAATTACGTAGGAACCGTTACGCTTAAAAATGTCTCCACAGCGAACGCAAGATTCTTAGTCGACCACTGCAACATCGTGACTGACAAGTCCGCACAATCGATAATTCCAATGATGACCAGCTATTCTGCTGAGCAGAAATATTATCTGTCTGTTTGTTCATAAAGCTCTTATACAAATGTGGTGTAGGGTATAGCATTGTTGGGCTTAATTTTTTATTTTTTTTATATCAAAACTTTTAAATGTGAGTAGAATGGTCACAACCTTTACAATGCAATTGCCCATATAAATGCTTTAAGCGACATGACCAGTAATCATTTTAATAAAAATAATTTTTTTTCATTCACTTATTTTGTAAAAAGTTCCTTTGATGTTTTCTTAAGATGCCTTGAGTGTTTTAAAATTCATTTGTTAACACTTGCAATAATTTGTGAATTCATGTAAATGTTTAGAAAATTTCAAACAATTTTTTTCTGATTTTATAACACAAAATAATACAAAAGTTAATTAATTTAATGAAGTTTTCTGTTCATGTTATTTAGCACAAACGCACATGTTTGAGGGCATTGAAAGATCATACAAATAAACAAAAAAAAAACATGTTGCTGAAGAGGAAAAAGGTGCTGAAAAGATTAGACAATTTAAATATTTTTTGCTTACCTCGCACCACATATGTACGAGATGAATAATTTGCGTTTGTACGGATGTTTGTAACGACCAAAAGGCTTACTAAGAGCCACTTATAGTTGCATTGATCGGCTGACCATGAGTTTGAAAATTTTTGGTTTTGCTTTTCCCCAGTAATTGGTTGAAGTGAATTTTTTTGTGATCTACCTATAAATTTCCACATTCTCGGAAATCGTGTTTAACCGTATTATTTGCACACATTTACAGTGTTTTTATAAACAGAAAGAATCCAACAAAATTTTTAGATTACGGTCTATTATTGACCCTTCTTCCTATACAAGGTTATTAAAGGCAAATCAAATAAACCTTCATTTTTTTATGTCTGCAGGTACCAGAACTACATTTATCTTAAATAAACCTTTTTTTAAAAAAAATGTTATACAAATATCTAATATATATCAGTCCATAATATACACTTCTGGATATGACCTTTACCTATCACTTTATCACCTTAATAAAATTTTCTTATCGCAAAGACATATAAATTTTGATGTAGGGGTGGGCTAAACTGACTACACCTTTTTCTCTTAGCAATTGTTGATTCTTATCCCACAACCTACGGAAATCGAAACTAAAAGAAGTATAACACCAACAAAACATACACATTTACACTAGAGATGGAAGTGTGAATTTATTTTTTCCAAATGTAATAGGTGCTAACTAGCGATAAATTTAATTATATGTAAAAATCACGAAATCAGACTCTCATTAAATTAAACATTTTAAGACATATGTAAAAATTAAAATTTTTTTGGTTAAATTCTACGTGTAAACGTGGATCACGTAAGTTGTGATCCTCTCTGATTAACACACAAAGAACTATTTGCGACAAAACTAATTAAAGCTTTACAACAACAACAACAAAAGTGCAAATTTAATATGTTTTATGTATGAAGAAAGAATAAAATAAATATGCGAAAAATTATGCAAAAAAACATTTCACGATAAGTACGATGGAAAATATGCAGAGGAAAAATATTAAGACCAAGAAAACTGAAAAGAAAAACCAAACGCATTCATACGCACGTTTATACGCATACACAAACACACATTATTAAATGTGTACTTACATATAAATATATGTTTTACCATTGTAGCTATGACATGTTGCATCTGCGAATAAAAGTCGTACAATTTCACATCGAAATTTAAAAAAATAATAAGTAAGAACGTTGTAGTTAGTTATTTCGGACCAATCTATACCCTACGCAATAACTTATTTTATAATAACTAACACCGTGTACGCAAAATGTACGCAGATTAAAGTGACTTTCGTGAGTTGGGTTGCCTTAAACACATGCTATTATATTTCAATAGCATTACTTATTCTCAGTTTATAAGGCTTAATGTGATTTACAAATAATGGACTTAAACCATCTTCAAACATACATCATAAATTGAGGCAATTTGAAGTAAATTGAGCAGTTAGGTTTTCTGTTCACACATGAATAATTAGGCTTACTTAATTAGCATATGCATTTTAGCATATTATTCTCATTTTTAAGGTACATTGAACAAGGTAGGAACAACTGATCAGCTGACTTTTATATACGCCATATGTTTTCTAGCTTAGATTGGCAAATTTTTTATGTTATATTATGATTGTGTATACCGTATGTGTGATGGCAATATTTTTGGCAACCTAGCTAGAATTTAGCTAAAACAAAATATATTCTAAATTTTTGAAGAAATTTTTCGCTGTAGAGAAGAGGTCATCTTTTTATTCCTCCATTGCATACACATTAAAAGCTTTCAAGCTTTTATACTAACGAAACACAGTCCTTGTTAAATCAGCAGGGTTGCACTTCGAGTTCAACTCATGTAGTTAAGCAATTTACTACTAATTGCTCAATTTATTAATTAAAGTCTTGTATGGTAAATTGTGAATCAATGATAATTTTTTTAAATAAGAATGTACATGGGAAAAAAAACAAAAACTAAGGAATAAATCTCGATGAGTTTGCTGTTAGTTGAAGATTACTGTTTAGGCAAAGAAGCTTACTTTAAAGCACAGTGCACAAAGTCACCATTTAAAGTTTCTGTTTTTATTCTCTGTGCGTATCCTAGGCTTAAATAAATATTCAATCAAGAAAACTTTTTCTAAATTTGTATTATTTTAAAGAACTGCATTTTTTGATTCAATAAAGAATCTAGTTGGTGACAAGATTGTTTCTGTTGTTTAACTTTATAGTTTTGCTAGCACTTACAGAAATTGCAACAGTAGCAACAGCTGTCTTATATATGACACATCTTGAATGGTGTGAATAAAAGGAACTAAGGAATTGCAAAATAAAAATAATCTTTAGAATTTAGACGTAAGACTGCAATCGACAAAATATTGTTTTTATTTTAAACCTTACTTTTAGTAATTGGACAATCTTACAATATTCGGTACGATGACATCTGGTTAAAAACGACTTATAAATGTCCCGTTTAATTTTATTTCCAGGGATGTGACTTATATAGGGAACTATGGAAATATGAAGTTTCTAAACCTCAAATGGTCGCTTATCGCTTTAAATGTAATTTTAAAAATACTTTCTACTTTGTAGTAATCACATAAGAAACAAATTCTATTACATTTTTGACATTTTGCTAATGTTATTTTTATAATGTAACATTTTTTTGTTATGTTTCATATAGAAAAATTGGATTAAAATCATGTTGTCAACAGTTCACATGTTGTTCTTTGCGAATAATTTTTTTAGTTTTAGTGAATGAATTGTTTCTTGGAATTTTTACAACAATTAGGTTGAGTATTTTTTTTTTTTTTGAAAATTACTCAAAAGAAGATTAGAAAATGATTTACAGATTGCATTAATTAAAATAAATTTTGATGCCAACATCAAATAAAACAAATACTTGAAAAACTGTCGGCAGCAACAGGAAAAAATGGAAAATTGTTATAAAATCTTTCTAAAATTATATTTAAATTAAATTGGAATCTAAATAAATTTTTTGTAATCGTTTTTTTTAATTTGGGTTCATGTGTTTAAATTGTAATTAATTTTACTTTATTTTACATTTCACAAACAAAAAAAAGATATACATATAAAAACTATTAAAAACAATTTGCATATTTATGTAAGTTCATTCTCATGTGGCATTTAAACGAATTTTAAATTAATTTCATATAAACAAATTTAAATAAATTGTTTAACCAATGACAGACTAATTTAATTAAGGGGCGACCAAAAAAACCAGCTAAATCCATTGGGGCAAAACACAATTAAAGGATAATAAAATTATTTGGAGTGCCACAGAATCAATGTGATGTAATAAGTTTTATAATTTGTAAAAATGCGTCACTTATAACCAGGGACCGCAATAATTATGCAAAAAATTTGTCTCAAAAAAAAAATAATTTTATTTTGATTTTAATATCTTTTTGTAAAAAATATAAGTATTTTTTAGTTAAAAAATTTTTAAAATTTTTTCATTTGTATATTTTGGCAAAATAACAATTATTTTTAAATCTTTATAAAAGTCAATTCCTTTCTAATAAAAAAACTTTACGCATTCCGTGAATATTTTTTAATTAAATAAATATTAACAAAATCAATCATTTTCAGCTGAGGGCTTAGCGTCTATGAGCAGTAGTCATAAGGTCAGCAGTATTAACCATTATAACTTCAATTGAAAACTTCAAAGTCTTTCTTATATTATAACTGTTATTGTATATCACGTATAAGTTTACATACGTTTGTATGTAGGCCGTTTTAATAACCAGGAGTCAACGTTACTAAGAGTCTTTGTTTGATTGTTTTCTTTTGGGCAATTTTTTGTTATTGATTTTCTAAGACAATGATTTCATTAATATTAAGTCCGGTTGTCAGTGGTGCAGTACATTGTCTTTCTGCCTGAAATTCTAATGTACATATAACGTGCTCATTGTTAGCTTGGCTGTCATAACTATGATTTTTGACCCATTTATCGTTAGTGGTCATCAATAATCATGTGTTGGGTATTGGCGTTACCTCCTTATTCGTATGCAACATAAAAGGCTTTCGTTTTTACAATTTTTCTCCCTCCTTTTTCTTTCCCTGACATACATAGCTGTTATAAACGTACTTTCGGTGTGAATGTATTTGAATATCGTTAGAAGCCGTTAGTTTATTGTTGCAATGAAATGAAAATTTTTTTCTTAACTCAAGTGATGATAATGTTGGTAGTTTTATGTGGCCTATGTTTTCAGTATATTAGTGTATCATAAATACACATACATACATACATACTTATACTCGCATGTGGGTCATTCTCATTTTGAGTGTTTTAAAGGCTTAAGGATATTTTATAAGGTGCTAACAGTGTCTAAATAAAATTTTATTTGAATTTTTTAGAAAATTTCTGTGTATTGAGTGTTAAAGCTATTCAATTTTTAATTTCTTTCACAATAAAAACCCTAAACTTGCTATGGCTTTATATAAGATTGATATGAACTTTTAAGCTTAAGCTTCTTCTACGTTGTTTCTGCTTTTTTGGTTTTAAATTTAGAAAAAAAAAACTATGACAAAAGAACGCTTAATACAATTTCGCAAGAG